>JAAIFI010000174.1:0-66013 GCA_011032875.1 Phlebia tremellosa | reverse complement strand
CCCGCCACCGCTCCTCATCCCGCCGCAGGCGCCTCCCGTTTCTGCTCTGCAGATGCCTGTTCCGCAGATGTCTGCGCTGCCTCCGGCGTCTTCGCGTCCGCCCTCCGCTCTGGTCGCGAGCACCCATTATCGCATGTCGCGTTCGCGGTCACAGTCTTTCTCTGCCGCCCGTGCGCCACGGCCTATGTCGACGTCAGTTCTCCACCCTCCCGTACCAGCTCAGGCTATCCCTTTTGCGATGTACGCAGTGCCTGCGTCGACTGTGTCGTCGCGGCCGCCCTCCGTTCATTCTGTCGCCTCGAGCAGGGCGTCCATCATCTCGTTCCAAGGACTTCCTCCAAATTTCATCCCGACATCGTTCATACCCAATTCATATCATGTTCGCGCGCCTCCACGACTGACCGTGACGGCGTGCTAGAAGCTGTACAGCTTCTCCACTATGAGCGCCTCTACCCTCATAATTATCTTATTGGCATCTCATATATTGTATCCATATGTCTGCGCCCTTTCTCGCCGTTGACTCATCCCGGAACATTGCCCTCTTGTTCAACTCAATTGACTCCCCGCCTTCACATTGCATTTCATATAACTTATGTTTTCTTTGACCAGTGCACAGTTCTTCGCTGCTCCTTTCCGCTCACGGATCCCGATACCAATAGCAAATTCCCATAGATTACAGGCACGTCCGGCCTTCATGACTGAATTCTGGAAGCCGTGCCGTTGTATTAGCTTCAACCCTAGGGCAGTGCTTCTGACCCGTCAAAAGGATTTAGGACGTTCTGTACGACCGTCATGACCCGATGTCCGCCACGATTTGTACATAGTAGTAGTACTAATGACCAACAAAGACCTGATATATTGCGCTCAGTCTGCTATATGTAGTTAGGACTGTATCATAGCACAGCACCAGCTCCCTTGTGTACAATATTAATGGATCGAAGAACAGAACGCAAAGCATCACCTCCCCGTTAGGACACCTAGACAATAGACGTTCTCGATGCGAACTCTTGTTTTGCGTTTACTAGTGGGATCCAGGATGGTGGACCGACTTCGAGAAGCAGATGCTACAACAAGCGGTTCCACGGGGAATGCAGGCGCAGCTGACTTCAGAAAGTCGCGATCCTGAGAGTGTTACTTATATCGATGGCAGATTAGAGCTGGTGCGCTACATGTATTGCGAAGATAGGAGGGATCTACTATCTGTCTCTCAGGCTTGTCAGATACTGCGAGGCAAGTGCATGTTGATGCAGTGCCTCAAAAATCCAGTTCTGTTCTCGAAGCGTCAACATACCGAACTTACCCCCAGGGACGGGCGTATCTCTGCGACAGCAACTTGGACTGTACCGTGCTAGGCTTGAAACATGATTTCGGGAAGACCTTCCTCAGGTATCAGGCGACGCCTCGTGGTTGCATTAAGCCGAGATGTAAATGTCTACCTGCGGTATGCTACAAAGTGTTCGAAGGTTCGTGCACGTCTAAAGCGTCCATGCAAAGGCGGTGTCAGTCGCTGGTAGTTCTAGGTTCTATGGTGGGCACGATATGCCTGATGGGCTCTGGAACAAGGTCTGCGGGCAGACGAGCGATCTTATCCAAGGGGGCCCTCTTCGCCAAGGCCAGCAGGTTCAGCCGTAGGTCTCTCAATGTCGGATCCTCTTCCTCGCCCGACACCGCGGGCTTCATCTCCTCGGAGGTGAGCGCCTTCGCCGCAAGCTCTACAATGAGGTCCGCGGAATGCTCGAGGGCGTGCTCCAGCATCTCCTTGGTCTCCGGCACCGTCGCGCCCGCCTGCGCCTGCTCGTGCGACTGGATCGCGAACTGCAGGTACTGCATGGCGTTCTTCTCGGAGGACTCGACCAGCGCGCGTTCCTGCTCCGCCTCTATCCGCTTGCGTTCCTTGTCCGCGAACACTTTGCCAGCCCACTCGTTGTCCGCGAGGAATAGCTCGTCTGGGGCGCGGATCAACGCGCCCATGTCGAGCTGATGCGTGGCAATTTTGCGCAGTTCTACAAGCTGCCGCGCGGCTTGCGGTAAGACGTGTAGTGAATAATCGACTTGGGAAGCCGTCGTTGGCTCAACTGGCTTCGGCAGGTTGCACAAACGCTGCGCGACCTCCCGGAGGAGTCGATGCCGACCGTCTGTGAGAGGATCGACGATAGACTCCTCGACGTACTGAGCAAGGGGTACGCCCAAGCCAGGACCCACCATCTGAGGTTCTTCGTCTATCTGAAAAACTCAACTCAGTATCGACGATAAGTCAACGAAGGTAAGTGACCCTACCTCCATGTCGATGTCGTCAGCCTCTACGTCTTGCATACTTGAAGGTGTGAGGAATTCTGCCAAGCTTCGGATATACGCAAGACCATCGACGCCTCCATAGACAACGTCCCTCAAATAATCCTCTGCCTGACGCCCCCTTCTTAACCAGTATCCATTCTCAGTGAGGTCCATCTCATCGTCACCATAAGAAGGATGCCGCCACGAGATAGTGTGGTCCACAAGTCGCTTGATCGCACCGGATAATTGGTACTCGGAGCCCAATTCCTTTCCAGTGTCTTGGACGCGATATTCCTGCGCCAGTTGTCCCGCCAGAGTGGAGAAAACACCATAGTCTGCAGGGTGTGGTTCCCGCGGTTCCTTCCATGGTGGAATCTCTTCCTCCGCGTCTTTGTCGCGTCCGCGACGTGCGGGCGCATTGCGCATGATATTCCAATGTCGTCGACGCGCACGTGAACGGCCGGGTACAGTCGTCGAAGACGTTGCCACGGTAAGTTCGGGAAGAGGTCGGGTAGGTAGCAGATTGACAGGACTAGGGTAGGATGGGTCGGCATTTTGGAAAAGTGAGGTGAGCTGCGGTTTTGATGGTGACTCTGGTACCAATGCACAGAGAACTGAGAAAGGATCTTCCACTGGGGGAAGCAAAGAGCGTAAGATGACAAGTCACAAGAGCGAGCAAGGATACAAACTTTCTGGATAGTCCAAACTGCCGTCCACGTTAAATGGAGGACCACCTCTTTCCATTCTCATACGCTCCTTCTTGGTGCGATAGCGTTTGCCTGCTGTGGAGTCAGCTATGCAAAACCAGATGGATCAAGCAGACGTACCCTTCAACTTGAGCGACAACATGAGTTCGGCCCACTCTGACTCAGGCGGAAATACTCCAACTCCATCCTTGTAGCCAGGTAGATGACCATCGGATTCCAAACTTTCAGACAGCATGCCGGGTTGCTTTTTATTGCCCCCTTTTGTTCTGCGTGACCCCTGGCCATTCACAGGAGTCTGTAAAGTCGACGCAACGGATGGCGACCGCCCTCGTGTGCTGCCATCAACATCCATTGGTGTTCCCACGTCTCGTGTACTCTTCTCATCGTCATCATCCCCGACACCCGACTGATCCTCATCCCGCTCAACATCTATGTTCCAGTCCGTCTCATACTCGATGACGCTGCCTGCAGCCTTGTTGATATGATCAATTGCATAGGTCTCGATGCGTTCTGCCTCCGTATGGTAGATAGTTCCCGGTGGATTGAATGCTTTCGCATTAGAGGTGACTAGGCGAACGTCGTTCTATAGATGAAGTAAGGTCAGAGAATGGCCACGAAGAAGATGATATACGTACTGCAAACTCCTCCAGCGATCGATATCGGCCTCTCTCAACCTTCTTCGTCATCGTACCAAAATCCATTGGCTGTTTGATGATATCAGCATATCCAGTAACCTGGGATGCGTCCACAGGAGCCAGGAAGAAAGCATAGTCGTCCTTCCTGCATGAAAATATCAGAAAGTACATGATACTACCGTAAAAAGTGTCTGCTTACTTCTTTATCTGCGAAATGAGCTTCGTTAGCACCTCCTTGAGCGGTTTCAGCTTCACAGGTCTTGGGATCTTCTGCAAAGAGACATCGCGGAATCCTACGCCCCTGTGGCCCTTCTTCTTGCCTTTCGATGCCTTTAAAGCACTGAGAGGTGGAAGAACAAGAGTAAGACCTGTTCTAACACTGCCATTTTGTGAACTTGAGGGCTGTAGAGCGTCGTTTGCAGTGAACACGATATCATCCATGCCAAAGCCTGCAGGTTTGCTTTCGGCGGCTCCGGCCGCTTAGCAAGAAACGGAACCATTTTCGGGCAGGTGTCTCCCTTGGCCTCCCTTGACGCGGCCATCAAAGTGCTATTCAGGCCGAACTATTGATAACCCTAAACTAGTTCCTGTCGATCATACAAAGTAAGTACTGTACTCACGTGTCAGCGTCTAAATCAAGGCGACTGGGGAGGCACAGTCAAGGCACCGTCGGCAACGTTGATATTGGTCGCTGTACTCACTACTTAATTCTCTTCTAACACGGGTGGATCAACGTGGATTGACCGGTATTTGTACTACGGTATTCAGACACGCGCTTTTTGCCATATCTTTACATGCTAATAGTTTGAACTAGCCATAATATATCCGTCATACCCTGTTTGCGAGTACCGAGTAACTACGATCATCCAAGGGGAGATTTTGAAGAGATGAGCTCTCTGGCATTTCTGGTGACAGAACTGCAAGTGCGTATCTTTTTCTCAGAGCGTGGTCTCTTCCTCATATTTCTTGCAAGTCCTTAGCAAGCGAGACGAGACGAAAGCATCCTGATGTCCGAGAGGTGTCTGTCGTCCTTTGCCCTTGCATATATCACAACATTACTGACGTTATGGTGAGGCTGCAGAGAAGTCATTGGCCATCCTCCGATCTTCTCCAGAGCAGGCAACTCTTCACCTCGCTTCAGGTGCGCGCCATGTTCTCGCGTATCTGTGTTTAATACTTACCGTCCTCGTACAATAGACGGACCACAGTCGGAAGACCTTCTCCGACCTGTTTTCATGGGATGTGCTACTAAGAATGCAAAAGTAGTCGCAATATCTCTGGGATCCCTCCAACGGCTCATCGCTCTGAAAGCCGTGCCGCAGTCCGCAGTCCCGCTCATCATCACAACGATGAGTGACTGCATCAACCAAGGGGTCGATATCCAGTTGCGTATCCTTCAGACTCTCCTTTCGCTCATAACGAACTTTCCCGCGGTACACGGTGAGCTGCTTGGCGAGGCCCTTCTGCTATGCTTCAAGTTGCAAGAATCTCGGATCGCGGTCGTATCCTCGACAGCAGCAGCAACACTTAGGCAACTAGTCATGTTCGTAGTTGACAAAGTGGTTGACGAGGACAGACGTGACGATTTAGACCCGGAGGACGTCTCGGATGTGACACTTCCGAATGGCACGACGAAAGCGCTGCATCCATCCGCTCGAGATGCCTTCGCTGTCTTTGAAGACTTATGCCTACTTGCGAATGCAGAAAATCCGCTTTTCCTCAAGCTTGAGTCCCTACGGAAGACATTCGCGCTTGAACTTATTGAAAGCGTACTTACCAACTACCACGACCTGTTCAGAAAGGTAGATTCACCTCATTGATCGAACCACTTGTTATTAATCATTTGACGTATAGCATGAAGAGCTTCTGCTACTCCTCCAGCACCATCTATGTCCTCTTGTATTGAAGGCACTTTCGGATAGGCCTAGTTTTCCATTGACGTTGCGCTCAACGCGCGTTGTCTTCTTACTTCTGAAACAATTTTCGGAACTGAAGACGGAGGCAGAAGTATTCTTGATGCTCCTCATCAAAATTGTGAGTGCCGATAATGAGGGGCTCACACCTTCGCAATCTACAGAAAACTTCCATCTGGGACACGGTGCACGTCCTCAGTGGATGCGGGTGCTCGCCATGGAGATCATGCGCGGGTAAGTGTCTTCACATTCAACCATTACATCGTGCACTGGGTGCTCAATTTCAATATTGCTGTGCAGATTGTGCAGCGATGCCGAGTTGATGCGCAACGTCTGGCTGCGGTATGACGCAGAAGATTCGGGATCGAAGGTGTTTACGTCGCTCGTCACCGCTTTGAAGCGGCTCGTAACCGAGAAGCCAGCGGTGCTAGGTGTCAGCACACAGATGTTTGGAATTGGTGTTCATGTCGGTGCGGGTAGTGGCGGCGACGGTCATTCGGACGTAGGAGGGGTGGCGGGGATGGTCGCAAACGCGGCAAGTGCCACAGTATCGACTATGTCGGGAGTAGTGGGGATGATGGGTGGAGAGGCAGGGCTCAGCGTGCAAGGATCTGCGATGAAGTTACAGTGGTATGATATGCAATTCATTTTTAGTCGTTTCATACGTTCTCACGCCTGTACAGTATCGATCAGCTGGACAAGGCCGACTCCCCTCCGATACCAGAGCCATACATCTATCTTCTCGCGGTGCAGTGTCTGGTTTCGCTTTGCGAAGGGTTCGCGTCTTGCGTTGGCCCGCTTTTCAATTCCATCATGGTGCAGCGACCACGCACAGCGGGAGAGCCCGTCATACGTGCTCCGCCTGCCCTCGACCTCTCTGCTCTTCCGGCCGAAGAAGCCTCTACGAAGCAGCTGCGTACGGTGCACGACATGGTGGAAAGCGGATGGCCGCCTCTTCTTGCGGCACTTTCCTTCATAATCTCCACGAATCTCTCCGACGAGCTCTTTGTCGACGTACTTGCGAGCTACCAAGCGATGGCGAACGTGGCAGGTATGCTCGGATTGACTACGCCGCGCGACGCGTTCTTTGCCAGTCTCGCGAAGTGCGCCATTCCAGCAAGGGTTGTGAGCAGCTTGGACACGTACGTTGAACCTCCAACCCCGCGCACGCCCTCAACGCTCTCGGAGAATCTGGGACTAACGGCCCCCTCCCAGGCGCCTGGTCTGTCAGAGAGGAATATGGCATGCCTGAAAGTCTACATCACGTCCTCATTATTTCTTGCTGGATGTCTGGGCGATAGCTGGTTCAATGTTTTGGAGACGTTGCAGAACGCGGACTACGTGTTGACAACGAAAGGCGCAAAAGCGCCGTCTGCCAGCAAGCGTAACACGATTGGGCCTGGGACCGGTTCAGCAATTACAAGCCGTTCCGTGTCTGCCCCAATATCCGGACAGTCGTCGAGCCCGCAGCCTCAACAACAGCAGCAACCCCGTCATCCCCTCCTTGCGGACCTTGACGCAGAAAGTCTGCAGCACATTGTGCAGCGTCTTTTTGATGCGTCCAAGAATCTGGATGATCACGCGTTCCACGACTTCGTTGTAGCCCTGTGTAAACTCAGCTCTGTGATGGTGGGCATGCAGTCTGAAGACACAGAGCCCGCGACTGTGGAAGTGGGTAGTACGGAGGAGTTGCCTACAAGTCCGAGTTCATTATCTGTGGATGCACCGCATCGCAGGAGGGTGAGCGGCATTCATCTGGCGCGAACGCTTGTAAGTAGCTTCAGCGATTGTATCCACGGCAGGATACTCACGTCGTCATCACGCAGCGTTCAGGCGATTTCGGTATCAACAAGTTGGGTGGCGTGGCGAAGCTCAACATCCATCGTTTGATCTATCGGGACCCGGAGGTTGCTTGGAACATCATCACAACGCATCTACTTTCCGTCATCAAGCATACTCTTGCACCGCCCACGATTCGGATACAGGCTGGGCGCATCCTGGATGATATCCTGACTGTCGTGCCACGCAATATATCCACCACGGGAGATCTACAACCCAAGGTACAACGTCGAGTATTGGATGTGCTTGCCCAACAGATCATACCGGAAGGTTCGGGCGCGAATACAACTACTGTTGAATTGAGACGCATGGGCCTGGAAACCCTGCATCAAATACTCCAAGCATCTGGACATACGTTAGTCGTGGGTTGGGAGACGATATTCGAGATGCTGGGAAGTGTCTGCAAGCCTGCGTCCTCTGTGCCGCCCCCTCCAGCCGGAGAAGTTTCTGCTTCCTCATCTCCAACAACGTCTCGGGCGAAGCCGCCTCCATTAGGATACATCAACGAAAAGAGCTACGCCTCGCTCGTAAAAATTGCATTCCAGTCTCTCACATTGGTTTGTGATTCTCTCTCGCAGTTCTCTCCTGAGAATCTTCGCCTATGCATCAGCACGCTTGGTCAGTTCGGACGACAAGCAGACACCAACATTGCGCTTACGGCTGCGGAAAGTTTGCTCTGGGGCGTCTCGGATTCCATCCAGGCCAAGCGCAAGGAGGTCGAGCAGGAACCAGAATACAGCGCACTGTGGATGTTCCTCCTACTGGAGATTCTCGGTTTATGCACAGATGGGCGACCCGAGGTTCGCGTAGGCGCCATTCAAACCTTATTCCGGACCCTACAGCTTTACGGCGCGACGTTGAGCTTGGAAACGTGGGACGAGTGTATATGGAAGATTACCTTTCCCTTACTGGATTCAATAACAGCCTCAATGCGCCAGTCGACAGTCGCGCATGACGAGACTCAGCTAGCAGATGATCCTCAATGGGACGAATCCAAAATCCTGGCCTTGCAGTCAATTGGCTCGATCTTCCAGGACTTCCTAACCAGCAAGATCATGCACTTGGAAACATTCCCAAAGGCGTGGGAAGTATTTGTGGGACATGTGCAAAGCTCATGGTCGAACGACAGCCGGATAATTAGTCCACCTGCCCTTCGTTGTTTGGATAAAGCAGTCAGAGCGTTGGCTTCTGCAGACGCTGAGTTGCAACAAAAGATTTCCGTGGCGCTAGAGAATGCGTGGAGCGCTTGCGATGCTATGGGAGAAATCATACTGGAGCGGCCGAATACCGCTGTAGGAGATATCTCTCAAAATCCATTCACCCAAGAAAGTCTTGTTGCGTATGTGGATGTCATCCGCAGCATCTTGTCTATGTCCCGGCAGATGCAGAAAGAAGAATGGCGACTGGGAAGGCTCACTCGTCTCATGGCTATCCTGAAAGGTCGATACTTGTGCTGGTTTACCACGTATCTTTCGCTCACAACTTGACAGGCACCCTGACGTACTCTCAATCCCCCGATTTCCGGCCAGATGTGGATGCATTGAGTCCTGTACAGGTATGTCATTTTGAATTGGTTTATGACGAGCTTTTGTTCACTCAATTGCGCAGAGCGTCGTCATGGAGGCGATCGACGACATTGATTTGTCGGTGGATGGGGTTCCGTCATTAGTGCTGCGAGACCTCTCGGAATACGCGACCTTACCTTTCATAGCCGCTTTCGATATACCGAACATCAATGATCAAACACAAGCCTCTGCGGGATCAAAGCAAGCACGACCCTCACAAAAACGCATTACGTACATTGCACTGGCCAAGAAAACAATGCCCAAGTTGGTAGATCTTTACTTGCGCTTCAAAGAGAGCCCTGAGATCTACAACGACGGAACTTTGGAGGCAATATTCTCCGTAAGTATGCATGCCATGATGATCCGTGTGTTTTGCTCAACATCAGTTTAGGCCTACGCGATACCTATCAAGATGAAGTATGAGTGTCCTGCACCTTCGAAGTTCGGAAAGGATCAGCCGTTATGGAAAACTGCTACTGCCAACTTCCTCCGCATAGTAAAGGAGTGTGGGCCTCAGATTCAGACTCTCAACGATAGTGAGTCACGATGATCATCCGACTTTGATATCATACGAGGCTGAATTGGTAGAGATAACCGATACACAAGTTGAAGGAATATGGCGACAAATTGTGGAGACTTTCCGTGGCGGCGTGTTGGCAGATTGGTGAGTTAGCCCTTAAGACTTCACATTGCAAAGGGCTGACAATAGTATAGTTCTCCTGCAGATAGCTTCCCACTAGAAGTGCAGGAAGCGGAAGAAAGCTTCGATCTCGCCCTCGTAGCCGCATTGGAGATCGATGTGGTGCCATACCTGGGAGATCCTCGTGTACCTGACTATATCATCAGCCAGCTGGCGAAAGTCTTGCAGCAAGGCAGCTGCATTCGTGAAGCTCCTGAGTATCGACCACCGTCACCCACTTCTCCTAGTCTCAAGTCTCCGAATTCCTCCTATGATCTCGAGAAGATCGAGTCTTTCGGTGACATGAAATCTGTAGAGGGCACAACTGAGCCAGGACGATTCTTGCCCCGGGAACGCTTCGCGTATTGGTGCTTCGACCTATTATTCTTGATTTGCTCTGACACGGCGAAAGGCACGAACTCGCTTTATATGTGCAATCTCTCGGTCAATAACAACTTCTATCTTATAGATCGTATCAACTCGAGACGTCGTGTCGCCGCCCTTGCACTTCCGGCTATACTCAGTCGATGCCGAACAACATTAACAACTTTCGTGGCAGATGAAGCTCTCCGTGGCAGCTTGCCTTTCTCTCGGTAAGCTCTATCACAAGTTTAAGTAACCTTCAACTAAATACCGTCACAGAGCGCGAGAAGAAGAGCTTGTATATGTCATCAAAAAGTTGCTAGAGCTTCGCCTGTGGCATGGCACGTTGTGGGCAGCCTTTTCCGATAAGCCGACAGAATACAGTTCGATGCAACCACGTATGTTTTCCTCCATCTTGATTCACGCAGCGCGTACTCATTTCATGCAGCGATCGACCAGAGCTTGACAGGCTCTGACCTCATTGCCGACGCTGTAAAGCGATCTACAAAAGCCCATCTGTTCCATTTCTACCCTGTTCTGTGTGAGATCGTTGCACTTCCTGGGAAGACTCCTTCAGCATGGACGGCTATAAATTCGTTGAACGCCACTTCCTCTGATGAGTCTCAGAGTAGCGAATTGAAAGGTGTCCTACGCTTGAACTCGAGCGCTTCTGGGGATATAAAGGCTGTAGAACTGGACGCGAGGACCTTAGTTAAGGAGTGTTTGAAGGCGATAGGTCATGAGATGGGTCTGGGGCAATGATCTGGATATCACATACTACCTGTATACCATGTATTGTGCACGTTTCGATGTAATTGTAGATGACATTACGAAGGAGCACTTGGAGGCAGAGGGACTGTCTCTTGCATATCAGCATCGTTAGCACCCAGCATGGTCAACAGCTCCGTTTTGTTGAACATCCGTGCCGTTTGGATGGCAGTGGGGGTTCCCAGTCGTGGATTCGCGCCACCGTTCTTCAATATCTCCGCCACACGGTCGTAACCCTTGAAGACAACGCCGGCCAGGGGTGATTGGCCGCGATCATTGACCTTATTAACATCTGCACCGCGGTTGACGAGCCCCTCGGTGAGCTCAGCGTGCCCGTTGTAGGCTGCGAGCATCAAGAGCGTATTGCCTGTCAAAGGAAAAGCTCAGTATGACGTATTTCCGCTTGAATGTTTTTGGTGACAGCCAGCCCACGCACCTTCATCGTTTGTGAGATTCACGGGCAATCCAGCATCAACAGCCTGCAGCAGCACTAGGTCGCCACTACGAGCTGCGTCGAACATACGATGGGCGAACTGCAGGGTCTCTGGTGGGAGAGTGTCGACCGGGCCCCTATCCGTTAGCGCCGATTGTGTTTGTGCTTGTGCCTGTACCAGTCGTTCTGCTTGAGCACGATGCGACATAACGATAGAACGAGCTCACCATGGTGGTCCAGAGATAACTTGGATGAGGTGGCGTCCCCACCTGAGCTGCATCTGTAAGGGAGGAGTAACGTGCAAATTTAGTCAGTCCGTGGTCACACGTCCGGAAGCCGGCCTCGATCAGCGTCCGTATTGAGATGAACGCGGTGTTTAGGTATAGGGTATTTTACACTCGAAAATAAATGGTATGCTAGCGGTCTCGCCTGGCTCTGGGTTTCTTCGTAGGAGTAGCTTGCCACGACCTTGACTCACGATCGTCCTGACCTGGCTTCAAAAGAAGTATGTCTGGCGAGCTATCTACTGTCCACTCATCGTCATCCTCGTCTCCTTCCACCGCTAGACTTCCCATCATTCGCGAATTCTGAAGCATCGAAGGCAGCACGCCTCTGCCTTTTGGTTGGAAAACCCCACGATTCTGTTTTGGCTTCACTGGCGTGGCCTCAACGAGAGTGATGCCTTGATCCTTCGCCTTCTGGGTGGTGTGCTTCGGCTGTTCTGCCCCCACTCGCCTCTCCTTCTCTCGTCTCGTCGACGCTGCAGGTTTTGTCTTGCCCTTAAATCCTGTGGTCATGCTCACCTCCCGAGTGACTGCACGTCGCCGCATGCTCCCGGGACCAACGCTCAGGGATTTTGATCTCTCGCGCACACGTTCCTCCTGCAATGATACGGACAGTGAGTTCGTGCGGGATAGCCCCTGGCTTCGCTTTGCTGCTGTATTCTGCGGGTGAGACGTGGCGGTAGAAGATGCCCTTAGACGCTTAGCCTTTGTCTTTGGAGACGTGGGCGGTGATGTCGAATCTGAATCTTCCGAGAACGGCGAGCTTGGAAATACTTTGCTGTGCAGGAGGGCGCATTGCTCCGGCAGGCGTTGCATGAACCTAAAAAACTCATCAGCGCACGAAAGCAAACTTTTGTTCAATGCTTACAACGGCTTCACCGTGTCCTCGCAAAACTTCTGCATCCAGTCTCGCTCATCTGCAGACACTTCTCCGCCGTTGCTTTGAGTATTGAGGCGTGCTTGGCGCAATGATTCGTCCCCTCCAACGGCGTCATCGATGCTTCCCATGAGTTGCCACATGGACAACTTGTCCATGAAGTCCTCCAAACGATCTTCGAGAGGGGGGAGGTGACGTTCAGTATCTAGACGCTTCCGTTTCTGGGGGCTTGAAGGCGGAGCGCCGATAGAGGCCTCTACTGCTGTCATCGCAACCAAGTCAGGCGACCCTGGTAGAGAAAGCAACAGGAAAAGCAACAGGATCTGAATCATGACTCTGGGCGTCCTATCAGCGGTATGTGGTGCTTTTAAGTAGACCGCGGCTTACTCTCGTTGTTCCATGCGCCGCAGCCAATTTGTTCTCCATGTATCGCCGACATCGTCCTGTTCTTGATCTTCTGAAGATTCCTCGGACTTTTCATATCGTAGGCTGAACCACATCATCTCATCTTCTGGGGTATCGCCACTCTCTTCGCTGGCCAGTAGTTTGGGGATATCGGAACCCCATTTGTCGGTGCATGATCGTGTAGTGAGGAGGCATGGTTTCAGTAACTCGTGCAACGGATGCGCGCGTGGACGGTCGGATGAAGTTGAAGCAAACTCGTAAGGAAATAAAGATGGTACTCGTGATAAGGCAAGCGCCATCTTGTCGAGAGGCATTATTGACTATGTGGGCACAAAGTCAGCATGTTGAAAGACACAAACACGTGGCAGACTCAAAATTCGCGTCGTGACGCGTCACTCGGCGCAGAGAACGGTTTAAAGATGGTTTGAAACACGATGCATACCTCTGGCAGCCACAAAAACTGCAAGTAGGTACGGGTGACGTACTCAGCAGCCGTCCCCGACATACGTTCAGGCCAAGGGTAGTCTTGGCAGATCGATTTCTCTTGAGTTGCAGTCCATTTGACAGGACATTCCGTCCTCAGAGTGTATAACATGTCTGAGAACTTCTGATGAGACTGAGAAGGAGGTCGTGTGAGCGGAGAGCTACCTATAGTAAATGCCTTGGTTCTGAACGACGCGTTATTTCGCGTTATGGTGGTCGATTTGCACTAGTGGAGTCAATCCGGAGTAGGCTAAAGGTATAGAAGAGAGAAGAGATGGTCCCTCCGATGCGGATTGGTGTGGGATTGCGAAGTCGAGTATGGGTTCTGGCCAACGTATACAGTAACAAAAGTTCAGAGCCGTTGAGAGACCGAACGAAGTGCTAGATACTGTGCGGTTTCAAAGATATTTGAGAGTTTATGAGTTGCAATTAAGCAACATGCATGTTACAGCGTATAACGCGATGAGAGGTGGTGGTTCCGATCCAAGAAATACGAAGCGCCCGGCGCGGCCTTTGGCTATAGTTCGTGACTTTGTATTCGCGATAATGATTCAACTATCGATAGCAGTAACAAATGAACAAAAAATGTATATACTCACTCATGCATGCAGCGACGAGTAACAGCCTTTAGGTATGAGCAGCGTGAGGTGCCTCGGTTGGTTTTCACTCTTACCCAAACTCAAATACGCCACGCGAGCGCCACGTGCCTCCCGGCGCTTGGGTTCGTTTTCGTGGTTTTTGTTCAGACAATTTATCTTTGCACCTTGACTACGTTCCACTAGGTTACTTGTTGAACGTTGGCCTTCCGAATAACCGACGTGTAACATCAAATCGAGGACGTCTTACAATGATCCTTGTTGCTTGGTATCGCAAGCAGCTCTTGCCGGGGTGGATTTTGGTAGATTTTGGTGCAGGGCCAGGCGTAAACACATCTGTGTGATGGAGGCTCCGCGGTCCCCGTCGCGTTCTCCCAGGCAGGAAGAAAATATCCGTATTGGGTTCCCGTTGGTTCTGGATTTTATCGTTATCTGCGGTTGCATTCGTGCATGCAGATCCCTACATGGTGGCACATCTGATCGTTGTCTGCAGCAGTAGAGTTCATGTTGTTCCACGTGCCCAGGCTTCTAGTTCTCGGTGAGCCAATACAGTTTTGGATTCCAAAGATCGTTACTGAAAATGCCTGGCTTATGTGGATCTCCAGTCGCGCAGCTAGATCATGAGGACGACATCCTGACAAAGCTCGCGCCATTGGATGAGAATCGTGCGTCCGATGGATGTGAAAGTTTGTGGCTATTCAAGCTAAATCTACTACCAGGTCCTCTGCAACGATACTCCAGATCAGTGATATTTTAAATGTGCAATAAAGCGCAATGATCAAGCTGTGAACTCTTCTGCTTCAATTGTACGGAAACATGGAGCGCACATCCTCGTGCCTCGCTTATCGTGAGTCTTAGCTTCCCGCAAGCTCATTTTCCGATTCCATCGTGGCAATCAGTGCTTCTTGCTCACCGTCGCGAGCACCCGCTGTATCGGGTTGCGGGAACTCACAACGCCGCTTCGACTGCGGTCTTTCCAAGTTACCGTGCAGAAATCTGGGATCTTGTCATAACAGGACGGCGGGGGGCGGAAGATGGTACAGCATACGTTGTGCTTATGCATCCGACTGCGATGGGCGTGCGTGCACGCGCTGATCGTTGCGCGGTTGGCACGATGTGATTATCGAGAGGGCCTTGCAGGTTGCAACCACTCGCGCAGGATGAACAACATATTAACTGTAGCCATCTGCACGGTTCATCTCATCAGTCAAGGTATCTGCCCGAAGCGACCTGCACTTCTAGCCGACCGCCACTTTGCCGCCATTATGGCCTACGACTAGGTATGATTCGGCGTTCGCGGTGCAGCCCGAAGTTGGCGCCTCACCGTCGTCGTCGTCGTCAATGCGCGTGCACACCGTCGTCCGCGCCCTTCCCGAGATCGTTCTGCACCGGGTGTGCAGCGTACGCGAAGTGCGACCGCCTGCGTGCGCGTTGAAAAGGCCGGAAGATCTGCACGACAGCGTCATAGCGTACGATCGCGTGTTTCCTCATTCAGACTTGTCGTCATGCTCAAACGCGTCGCATTGTCGACAGCCGACGTCGGAAGCGTATGATTTAATCTATCCTTCGATCAGGAACTTGGACGAGTGGTTCTCATGCAGGCCCGCCACAGGGCAGTCCACCCGCTCCTCGACAATTATCATCGTCTTCTCATCTGCTGAACAATTCTCGAGATGGCCACTTAATTACATTCTGCGCTCCGAAATATTCGCCTGCTCTCCCACACTGATTCATTCCATTCACGAGAGCTGTCGGCGATACAGCCGTGCGCCCAGCTGCCATCGCGCGACTTCACGCCGTTTCGATGGAAACCTCGGCGCTGGTGAGGAGATGCGTGGTGACGGCGTCGGTCTGGACTCTGCTCAAGACACCGCAGCTTTTGCGCTGACTTGGGGTCAACAGAGTTCGACGTCGTGTGTACGGTTCAACTCATATTTCATTGAGCGTCTCGACCGATGCGGTTTAGTGCGCCGACCTCTGGTGGCAACGAGGAAGCAAAGTTTGTCCAGGGCCGTCTTCCCCATGTTGTCCGGTTCTCACTGGGAAAACTAATTATCGGCTCAGGGTTCGCTCGCCTCTCATTACAGAGATCCGCTAATAAAGTTTTAGATTGCTCCTCAAAGTGCTCAAATTACTTTGCGGTGTCCTTCATTTGTCCTCTTGCCAACCCCGCGCATCTCTGCGCACTTTCCCTCCTTGCTTTTTTGTTCAACGACCCCCACCACACACCTATGTTCTGAAGCTCACAGGGCCCTTCTGTATTACTTTCGTTTCCGAGGGCTTAATATCCCTTCAATGTCACGCTCTCCTACCTCTACTTCTTCAACTAATTCTTCATATAATCCATCCTTGCCCTCAGGATCAGCTGAAATCCCGAATTCCGACACGTCCCCAGACCCACAGAGCAGTGCACGTTACACACCCATTTCCAGGGACTCTTCGTCCGACTACGTTTCCAAATCGCACACGCAGGGAGATCCACCCTCGCACGGCCGCCACTTATCAGGAGCACCTGACTCGCTGCATCATATGGAGGACGAGCGTAAAGGGAAGGATGTAAGTCGCAACACAAGTCCATCTGCCTCATCGCAAGGAGAAATGGCAGACAATGAAGCCGAGGCCGGGCCAAGTACCCAGCCTGCAGAGCAGTCTACTGCAGCGCCTCCGCCGAAGAAGAAACGCACACGCACTCTAACGACCCCACATCAAGCTGCTGTCTTGCACGCATTACTCGCGCAAGTAAGTATTTAGGGCACTCTTCGAATTTCGTATTTGCTGAATATGGAACCTTCTCTTCAGTCGCGCTTTCCTACCACCGCCATGCGGGAGGAAGTAGGACGCTCCATAGGACTTAGCGCGCGTAAAGTACAGGTGAGCATGGTTCTGCTATCCCGTAAACCATGATTGACAGGTTGTCGCTTCAGATCTGGTTCCAAGTATGTCATGATCTAATCTATATGTTTTGACTCTTTCTAATCGTTTTGTTGCAGAACCAGCGTCAGAAAGCACGTCGACCTCGCGGACAGAACGTGCCTCCTTTATCACGTCCTCCCCAGTACGGGCCGTTCCAGAATATCCCATCTGGATCTACGGTATCCGATATCGGTCCAAGTACACGTGCTGGGCAGATCTCAGAGTCTCAGCACCCACTTTCGCCTTCTGGACATCGAAGCGCACCGTCGAGTGGGTCTGATGTCTTCAGCTATCGTGATTCCTTCTCGTCTGAGGGACGCCCTCAACTCTCAGGGCCAGGTGTCCCCGGCGACATGCCCTCGTCGCCACCTTCGCCTCGAGCTATCCGTTCTGCGCCCTACCCACGACCTGACATTCGTCCTATGTCGCCCTTGGGGCATCCGTCTTTACGACCTTTCTCAGCGGACGACCGCCCGCGCGTGATCCCACGCGCGCGAGCCATGTCTCCTCAGCCCAGGCAGTCTATTGACTCTGCGTTAGCCGCACTCACACTACCGCCCCTAACGTTTGATCGTCCTAGAAGTTACACTGTCTCTGGTTCGAGCTCGAGCGGTGCTCATGCACTGTTCACTCGTCCGCCTGTACTGCCGCAACCTATGGCACCTTTCCCTCCTATCGAGGGTCAAGGGCAACCATCCCGCCCACGCTTGTCGTCTCTTCAGTCTGACTCCCCCTTCGCATACGAGGCACCGATCCACATCCCTCCGCCCTTTACACTACAACCCCGGCCGCAATGGGACGACGCATCATTTTCACCTTTTCACAGGCCACATGCCAGGAACCCGCCTAGCCGGATTCCTCACGAACCTTTCACGCTCCCTCCCACTGGCCTTCCCCAGGAAGGCACCACTCTACCGCTCGCTCCCCCACGGTTGACAACACTCCCTACATTCTCCAGCATTTCCACTGAGGCCGTTCAGACGTCCTCCACACACACTCTACCAGACCCATCTAGGTCTACGTCCGCCCGTCATCGTCGCTATGACGAAGACGATGCCCAGTCACACGACCAAGATGTCGCACCATAAGGTGCCGCATCTACGATATCGTTGTCAGACGGCACCTGTTGTTGTACGATTTAACACTGTACAATTGGCGTTCCTTGTGCTACACACGACCGGGTTCTCCGCTATGCCTTTCACGATCATCCCCGGTACACTACCCAACTACATTTATAACAGCAAGGGCCCTGCACTAATCTTCATACACTACAACCGCATTCATTTGTTCACTACGCTACTCGCACCCATCATTCTTTCGCACCCACACCACATTCGATCCTTCCCGCACAGTCAAGCTTTCTTCCGCATCTACGCAAGTCCCCACCGCATAGTACTCTAATATCACTACTAGTCGCCGATACTCTCTTCGCACAGAGCATGTGGACCCTTCTCCACGCGTTGCTCTAATCATTTCATTTGAAGATGATGCTTGTAGGATCAGGAGTTTACTATTACTGCAAAGTATAATCGCAACCAAATACATCATAGCGTACACTCTTGATCGTTGCCTCTCGACAGCGCAACATGACACCGCGTGCAACATACACATACGAACCATGAGTGCATCAGCGAGCGCGCTTGAGTCGGGCTTTGAGAGATGCTTCCTGCGAGTTGATGTCAGTCCTTTGAAAGTCTTCAGCTTTCCTCTTCTCGGCGGTCAACCTGACGCGCAACTGAGCCTGAACGCGTAGTTTGCTTTCCATCAATTCAGCGTTGCGGCGATAGTGGGGGGAACTGTCTGATGCTTCAGCAGAAGCGCGATCGTCTGACACGGTGACAGGAGAGACGGAAGACCGACTTCCGTCCTCAATCGGAATGGTGTACGTATGTAGGCCTCCGTTGGCGCTTGTCGAAGTGTCCGTATGCTTCTGCTGCACGCGCCGCTCCTCCTCCAGTCGAGTAAGAAGCTTAGCACGAAGTGTAGCTGCGGTTGCTGTAGACGAAACTTCATTGGTCTTCTGCGCACCATGCACAGTCTGCGGCGATTCTGCGGACAGCGTCACCATGCTGGCCGTGTTTGTACTCATATTTGCAAACCCGTCTCCAGCAACACGACCAGCGGAGGATGGGGGTTGTGACGTCGAATTTGCATTCGCATGACTTGACTCGAGTTCATCCTTTTTGGGTGTAGCCACGCCTTCCGCGTCCTGCTCTTTCTTCAAACGCGCCAGCTTCGCACGCGTGCGAGCCATGATCTCTGGTGCAGATAACCTCGGAGCGCTATACTGGGGTGTCTCAGCGAGTAAGGCAGGTGTGCCCGTGACAGTGGTATCTGGGACAGGAGTTAGAGGTCCTGAGGACGAGGCGGTATCGAATGGTGTTTGCGATTCAGACAAAGGACCGCCGCCAGTGGTCGGTGCTGGCGCGTCCGACGTCAATGCTAAGTGCGAGGTACTATGATCAGGTATCGGTTTAGACACGCGTTCGGCGACGGAGCTCGTCAGATGCGCCTGCAGCGATTGCCATGCGTTTCGCCGAATCTTTGGCCTCGTCAATGCCCCATGACTACGATTTGGAGGATGAGTGGATGACAGGGAGTCCTGTTGTAACGTTGCTCGTCCTTCCTTGTGCTCGTCTCCAAGTTCATTAGCGGCACATTCGACAAGGGGCCCGCTTTGATCGCGCTCCTCAAGGTGGCAATTAGCGGCGGACAGATTGGGGCAGTTGTCGCAGGAAGAGTGCTCGTTCGCGAAGCTCACGGTAGCGCGCCCCTTGCCCTTGATATCTTTCGGTCCCGCCGATCCGCCTATACATCCACTATCTCTAGAATGTGGACTATCGATTTTCTCGCGGTCATGCCTTCCGTTCCTCCTGGAGTCACGCTCGCGACTTCTCGACTTGTGTCTTTCCAAAGGTATGTCCGAAGTAGTATTGTGTTCTTTCTCGGGACGTTCGTCTCGATGAGAGGCAGATCGACGTCGCTGACTTCTGTCAGTAGGGGAGCGTGGACGTGTATAGTGATCATCTGTATAGATGTCTAGCTGTGGTTGGGTACGTGAAGGGCCTGGCGAAGGAGAACGGCTTAGGGACACAGTGCTGCGCTCTCTGCGCCATCTTCGGCTCCGCTCGACAGCTTGCGGCGGAGGAACATCGATAGGAGCGTCATACTAAAGAGAACAAAATAATGAGAATCTCGAGGCCTGAGAGATTAGACTTGTCTTACTTGAACGACTGAATCGTATACTGTGAGGTCACGGAATGGCGACCGTAAATAGCTGTATAGCTCTGTCACCCGTAAGGCATCGATAAGATGACAGTAATAATGATAATAAAAAACTGACCATGTGCAAAATGTTCCGCATTTGCTCGCGGATTCTCACTATCATATTCTGCGTCAATATCCAGAAATTCGGCGAGAAGTTTGACAGCAGGCTCTGATCGTATATCCAATGACTTCATCAACGATATTGTGAAGGTGGTCAGAAACTGTATCCATTAATTTAATCTCGAGCAGACGGCGGAAGAATACCGGCTCCATACCTCTACGTCAAGAGAGTCCCAAACCCGCAGCTCGCGCCGTACAAATATTGTTGCTCGGGCAATGAGGTCAGGATTCGTTGCAAACTGAGCGGGGAGTGGGAACGGCCGATAACGGGTATATGAGTTGGACGCAACATGCTGCAAATGACCGTTAGTCACTGAGGACGAGACAGATTCGCAGCGTACCTTGGCGTACAAGCGATGTCTATAAACCCATCTCCTTTTTTCTATAGCTCGTTCAAGCTCATCTGCAGCTTCTCGCTCGCGGTCCCTCTCCCGGCGCTCGCTGCGTCCCCACTGCACCTCCCGTCTAACAGCTCGTCGTCTCCTTGCGATTACTGGATCCGGGCGAGGTGACGTACGCAAAGGAGCTAAGTAGTGTTTCTGGTAGTCGTACTTGGAGCGTATGTTGTGGATGAGATACTCCCCAATCTGTCCAGAGCACAAAGGACATCTTCGAGATTGTTCTGTGAAGGGAAACGAGCCTCATCGTCGGAATGCAGGAAGACGGTCAAAAACGATACTGACACTAACCCGTCCACATGAGGAGACATTCGAAGCAGAATTCATGCGAACATGCCGGTATCACCGTACGGTCTGATATGGGTTGGAGGCAGATGCTACAATGATCGCCGTTCATGTCCTCGTCTTCGTCATGATCTTCTTTCAACTCTCCTCCATAATCTCCGCGTTTGAAGCTCGTGATATTTGTCGAATATGGCTCATTGTCGTCTTCTAGTTTCATTCTCTTTGTAGCAGGACTCTGACCAGGCATTTGGGCGGAATGTGTGATGATTGTTCTCAGCAAGAGAGAGCAAGCGCTAGTACAGTGCGATGACCGAAGTTGTTGCCGCCGGCGCCGACAAGGAAAACCGAGTCGACTTTGTCTCTTCCCTCTTTCCTCTCAGCCGAATACAACTACTTTTACCATTCGCTAGCCTGCTTGTTGACTGACGGACTACCGTGACTGACGGTTCCCAGATTGGTAGCCTTTGATTTAGGTTGTGTTGAATGCGTTGGTAACGTCTCACTTTGTTGACGCTTCAAAGTAGTACTGTCAGCTCCCACCAGCTGCGACGGGAATGATATCCCTGATCTTGCACAAGAACACGTACGATTCAATTGAGAGTTTATTCGGCTAACTCAGCTGTCTTTCACAGACATATCAATCAATCAAGTTTCGCCGTTGCAGAAGTGATACACCGAATGCGAGATGCTGGGGTGATTGTATCTACTTGTTCTCGTACTCACACAGTAGAGCTGTACGTGACAACAACATTGGGTATCGAACCTACGCTGATAACATGATTTATGTACCTACTGTAGTGTTCGTCGGGCGCTGCATCCATCACTTGTTCCATTTCAAGTGGAGCAAGGCCGCGCTACAGTCAAGCCAGTCGAGGCCAATCGTCTTTTTCAGCCAACCCAAACAATCTGGTGAGGATGTTGATATTTTATGCCATCGAACTTCGGAATTTCAAGCAATCAACGTATGTGCATACTGACGAGAACAACACGTGAACTGACAAATGAGCAGGTACACTAAAATGACGAGCCTCCCGCCAATATGAATTGCTCGATTGCTCTCAACCTCTTTAAACCACCGCGTACTAAAAGACTGAAGCACTTAGTGGTCGCACATTTGACGACAGATTATAGGCATAGCGCGGATACCATAACGCAGAGAGAGCCGATGATGCCCCCGCTGTGGCGTACTATCGGTATGCAATAGCTTTTCAGACGTGGTTTTCAAGCATTGGAATTGCGCCAGATTGCGTTGTGCTAGACCAACCGCCGTCGACTTTCTCTATGACTCGATGCTAGTCATCAATATGATAAACGCTCCAGCCAACACTCAAAAACCACGCTTCTCACATTTCCCCGCTCGCTTCAAAGTGTTTACATGTCTTTCATCAATTCATACAAGTCACCCCCGCAAGCCACGCTGTCCCAAGAGAGGCTTTATGGGCCAGATCCATTCGACATAAACTTCGTCTTCCCCCTCCATCTCGAAAGTCTCGAAACGGACCGCGTCAAGTTGGTTCCGTTCATCCCACGAGCGTACAGTGAAGCATACTGGGAGAATGTCAGCAGCAATCCAGACCTGCTCCGCTACTACCCCACAGTACGGCCAACGTACGAATCCTTTCTGACCTACCACGAGACGTACATACGTGGCAGCGCGGAAAACACCTCCTTCGCCGTTCTCGATAAAACACGCCCAGACCCCGAGCATCCTGAACGCGCCGGAAGCTTCGCGGGCGTGCTTGGGCTCTACCACAGCTCGAACACCAACCTGTCCACCGAAATCGCGTTTGTGGCGATATTTCCCTCGTTCCAGCGCACGCATGTAGCAAGTAATGCTGTAGGCGTCCTGCTCCGCTACTGCCTCGAGCCGCCGAGCGCGTCGCCTCCAGGCCTTGGCCTACGGCGCGTGCAGTGGTGCGCGCACGAGAGGAACGTGGCATCTGTCAGGCTGGCAGAGAGGATGGGATTCAGGCGAGAAGGGATTATTAGATGGCACTGGGTTCTTCCTGAGGTGCTAGCGCGAGATGGTAATAAACCTGGGCCGAACGACCAGTACCCGGAGAAGTATGGCAGGAACACGGTGTTGCTCTCTGTGTGCTGGGATGATTGGGAGCGGGGCGTTAGAGATAACGTACGGTGCAACATCGACAGGAAGACAAACGCTTGAGACGATTAGAATCTGGGACTGTGGTGCACATTTCCATGAATCGGTGGTCACTTTCTCTGCCATGTCTTTACGTTCCCTCGCATGCTAGAGCGCAGTGTACAGAGCTACTCTAACAGACGCTCATCATAATCCTGCAGTCAGTTATACATTTGCTTTGCGCCGATGGGAGACAGTTTGTCCTTTTCAGAGAATGGTTCCTAGTACCTCGTCAGAAGGCTATCAAAGATTGTTCAGACCAAAGGCTTAGAGGTTGTACCAAGACCATATAGTTGGGCTAGAGCTTTAACAAGAAAATGAGACGTGGCAATTGCGCAATTGCATTGTATATCACTAGCTCTTTATTTCACTGTGCTAAACAGACAAAACGATTGCCGTCGCTGACCTCGTTTATGACTCATTTTTAGTCATCGATAATATAATAAACGCTCCAGTCAGAGCTCGAAGGTCCTGCTCCCCATATCGCTCTGAAAGCAGTCTCAGCCTCATGTCTTTCGTAAATTCGTACAAGCCATCCCCGCTAATTTCGCTATCTCAAGCTGAGCTTCATGGGCCAGACCCATTTGAGATAAACTTCGTCTTCCCCCTCCATCTCGAAAGTCTCGAGACTGATCGCGTCAAGTTGGTCCCCTTCATCCCGCGAGTATATGGCGAGGCATACTGGGCGAATGTCGGGAACAACCCAGATCTGCTCCCCTACTACCCCGCAGCATGGCCCACGTATGAATCTTTCCTTACCTACCATGAGACGTATATCCGTGGCAGTCCAGAAAACACTCTCCTCGCCATCCTCGACAAGACACGCCCAGACCCCGAGCACCCCGAGCGCTCCGGAAGCTTCGCAGGCGTGCTTGGGCTCTATCATGCCTCGAGCGCAAATTTATGTACCGAAATCGCGTTCGTCGTCATATTCCCCGCATTCCAACGCACACACGTCGCGAGTAATGCCGTGGGCATCCTTCTCCGTTATTGCCTCGAGCTGCCGAGCGCGTCGCCCCCAGGCCTTGGCCTACGGCGCGTGCAGTGGTGCGCGCACGAGAAGAACGTGGCGTCTGCCAGGCTAGCGGAGAGGATGGGGTTCAAACGAGAGGGGGTAATGAGATGGCACTGGGTTCTTCCTGAGGTACTAGCACGGGACGGTAATAAACCTGGGCCGAACGACAAGTACCCGGAAAAGTATGGCAGGAACACGGTGTTACTTTCTGTGTGTTGGGATGACTGGGAGCGGGGCGTTAGAGATGATGTACAGCGCAACATCGATAGGAAGACGGAAGCTTGAGGAACAGGCTTGTAGTGGACATTTGTGGGGAGATACACAGAAACGTAGAGTTCCATGGACCAAGCGAAGGTGGCGCCACCCGCAAGGGTTTGAGTAGAACATTGACAATCATTTGACGCTGGTACTCTCACAATATACACTTCGTATGCCAGAAGATATCTCGCTCGAGATAGAACGTCTTCGACATTGCACATATCAATGAAACCAACGTAATTAGTTACGTCGTAGTAGATCTTGACTTCACGAGATACCGACATCGATTCGCTTTAGCTGCACCTGCAAAACTACACATGTCAACTGTGCATCTTGACTGAAGAACAAGGTTTACTCGCCTTTCCCACCTGCAGTGCAATCTGAGCGCTGAGTGAATCAGTGAAAGTGGAAATATGATCCACAGCGACGGCGAGACACTTTCCGCATGTGCCTCGGCCGTCGGACATGTATAGAGCAAGAGCAGACCTCGCGTCCACCACTCCCTCCCACGGCGTATCTCTCAACGCGGCCGACACACTCGCCATGTAATGGATCCACCACGGCTGAACGTGGTAGACGCGCCCCATGCGATCCCGCACCGTCGTACGCGTGCAGCACGAATGTGCCGACCAGAATTGTGCGGGAGCCGTAGACGTCCAAAGCCACATGTGCGTGGGCACGAGCGCCGCGGCGCAGCAGTCCGCGCGGTACTCCAGCAGGCGTCGTAAACACTCGCCGTGTATCCCCTCCTGCATCAACGTTTCGATGACTGTAGACACCGAAAGACGGAGGGACAAGCGGGCCGACGTTTGTGCAGCGTCTCGCAGGCCGAACCGACAGGCGGTGGCGTACACGCCCAAAGCGTCCGTCTCCGCAATCCTGATCAACGCCTCTTCTGCAGATCGCAGCGCCCAGTCCATTTGGTACTTCCTCGCAGCATCTACGACGCGCTCTACGTGCCACAACTCGTCCATCGGAGGTGGTCGTACGGGGTAGCACATGCGAAGCAGATAGTCGAGGGTCGTCCTGTCCTCTGCGACGGGAATGATGGGGGCCGATTCCGCTTCAACGGGTTCGCTGCAAGGCACAGGCTGCGGAAGTGTGAACATCCCGTCGAAGAACGGCGAAGCCTGAGCGAGGATGGAACGGAAAACATGGAAGTCAACCCCGT
Source organism: Phlebia tremellosa (assembly GCA_011032875.1). Taxonomy (NCBI): domain Eukaryota; kingdom Fungi; phylum Basidiomycota; class Agaricomycetes; order Polyporales; family Meruliaceae; genus Phlebia; species Phlebia tremellosa. The sequence goes on along the minus strand of JAAIFI010000174.1, from coordinate 40,622 downwards.
CGCATGACTTCAGTACAACGTCTGCCTTGATATCATCAAACGGAGGAGGTCCTGAAAGTTGAGGGTTCGGGGAGCGGGAATCCATAGGCTATGGGAACGGGATGATGATCGAAAGACATCGACCCAGATATATCACGGAGACCAATGATAAGGTCCTAAATACATCGTTAGCAAGTACGGAAGATAAGCGTAGTATATATAGTTGAATGCAGTGGCAATCCATCATTCGTCGGTACTGCATAACTATATCCTCGGTGGTGATGGTACACAGCGAACGCGACGGCCAGAGAAGAACAGAGTGTTGGTGGACCTATGAGGTGGAGGAGAGAGGTGGACGTGTCAGTCAAGTCAAACCCGAGTATCTGCTCTCACTGGCGCCAACAATTATTCTGGTTGGGATGAATTGAACTGAACAAGATGTGCGTATAATGGCGAACAACAAAATCAAGACGCGAAAATATATGACCGTTATCATGCACCTTCAGGCGGAGTTGACGAGAACGCTTGGAATTCCAAGGTCACCTAGAAGTGAAAGGATACTCAGTAACGCCAGACGGACTGATACATATTGTGACGTACTGCCTGAATACGGTCTGCTATCGTCGACCGTGTCTTTGCAAGGAATATGGGAAGTTCCTGGATCACAGTCTCGCACGGGGTGCATGACCGGCACGACGTCCGATGCAGAGCGTACAGTCCTCTATACGCACTGTGCCTTCCCAAGTGCATTCTTCTAAGTCCTTGGTGATTTTGATTACATATTCGTCCCACCAGCGGGTTACCGTCAATGGGAAGCCAGTGCGATCCGTGCGGGTGACGGAGGTGCGCTAAGCGCACCCGTAATCGGGGCATATTCGCCACCATGACGGAACTTTGCCATTCCCGATCAAAGACCACGATGGCAGATACTCGTTTACTGTGTCCCAACAGTTCTTGCGGTAAGCTAAAAGATTGCGGAAATCCTCCCCTGTTATCGTTGACAAACCGACAATATCTGTTACCGCGAGTTCCGTGATAGGTCTACGAAGACAATACAAAGCAGCTCGCTTCGCTACAGGTCGGTGGTGGAAGCGGCATGCCACGACGTAAGTTCGCATGGGCTCTCCCTCTGCAAGTTCCAGCAAAGAAGCTTCTAGTGTAGAGAACGCCCACTCCATCTCGTACTTCCTCGCCGCCTCCATCACCTTGACCAGATCTTCAAACTTCTCCTCTAGAGGACGGGGTCCGGGCATACATAGGCGGAGCAGTGTATCCAAAACATCGTGAGTCTCTGTCAGGACAACTACTGGCAGCCCATCCTTGTCTATGTTACCGTCAGAGTGATTGGTGTTCGGTGGTTGGGGGAGGGAGAACATGGTCTCGAACACGTGGGACGAGCGTGACAGATCGACCTTCAGCATGCGAAATTCGCCGCCGTCCGAGGACCGGATGACGATGTCGGCCGCAGGATGGTCGAAGGGTGATACCACAGCATTCTTCGGAGAGGACGACATAGACATGAGGATGGGAGTTGGGGACAAGACCGATTGTGTTCGATACGGCCGCGATAGAGTTCAGAGGGCAAGGCTAGACAGACGCCCGGTCGTCCTGTGGTTTCGTCTGGGAAAAAGCTGTCGAGTTATAGGTGCAATGATGGACCTGTGAAAACGTGACATCGAGTACTGAGGCCTTAGCTTCGATATCCGATGATTATCTGGCAGGTCGCACAACACAGCCGCCGCTCGCGAGTTGGAATGGTGATCAGGATATCAGCAAGAAATTGACCAGGGTAAGAGTACAAGCGTGCGCTGTGACCGGGCGTTCCACCTTCAACCAAAGTGACGAAGTCATTGTGAGACTGCTGAGACGTAGAATCCTGCGTGAACGGGGTACAAGACGAGCGTCGTCCATCAAGAGATAGTCCCAGGTAAGAATATCTATGTTGCCTCGCCTCCATGGCAGTCACACACTAGGCTGCGCCCCAAAATGCACGACATCGAACCCCTCCTCATAGTTCGCCTCCCAATCGAAATCGCTTCGGTGGTTTTCCTCTCCAAACGCGATGATCAACCTCTCTGCCTCGGGCCCGCCGCGCACGACCGGCCGGGCATCCGCTCTCGTTTTTCCTCGCGCACCCTGGCCATAGATAAGCGCGTTACCCGCGTCAGCGGAGGCGACGCGCGACGGGTGGGCGGTGAGGAACGTGCCGATGAGGCGGAATGTCAGGCTGATGCGTTCGCCGTTCTGCGCACGCTCCGCTTCAGCCTTGGTCTTTGGGGGGCGCTTGTCCGTGCGGATTGCGTGCATCCAGCGCGCGTTCGTCTCGGGACCTAGGACGAACAACGAGTTGTGCGGGAGTGGCACCCGCTGATGCTCGCGTGGGACATCCACCTCTGCCTCAGAATTCGGCTCCGCAGTGAGGGCTTTCTTCCTACGAAGCGTCATTGTGCGCTCCGCACCGAGACTCACGTTCACGATTTTCGTGCCTCGCACGATATCGACCGTCTTGTCTGAGTGCTCAGAGATGTAATCTGCCCCGCTTCTATAGTGCTGAATCAGCACATGATTAACGGGATGGTTGATCGCTTTCTCGACGTGTTCCTTGATCAAAGCTACTGTTGGAGAGAAAGGAAGGAGAGGCGGAGATTCGTCTGCGGGGTGGCGGTAGATAGGGAAACTGTAGATGACAATTACCGTAAGTGACGGAGATGATATGGGCATGCCGGAGAACACTACCTCCCGTCCGGTTTAATTTCGCCTTCTACCGCTACCAGTCTTGGAACTTCCCCTCCTAAGACAGCATAAGTACATACACTCAAGATATCAATGCGCTATGCGGACCTCGGTGTATCATGGTGTTCCACTGTACCTCTTTCCGTAGATTATCAAAAGCAACATTCGCGAGATCTGACGGTAGAAGATCGAGTACAAGCTCCGTGTCGCCTTCGCCGATAACATCTCCTGAACCTAGGATGTTCATTTTCGGTCTCCTGTTGCGGGTGCGAGGGTTGTGCTCTTCTTTCGAGCTATGGATGTCGTCTGTCATGTTTCGATGCACTGAGACAATTGTAGGTGAGGCCATTTATAGCTGAGTGAAGTTAAGACTGACGTGGCTTAGTCGATGCGAATGTTCGGTCGTCGAGTCACAGAAGATCGAAAGAGGGTTGGGTTGGTCGTGAACCTAGTAGAACGTTCTTTCATATATATGTCATAGAAAGGACCCCCTTGAATCCTGTAAGGACCGTTCTTGGTGCTCTCGAGGTTCTCTTAGGACAGTTCATGTTAGAGAAGGCTTGATGTATGAGTAAATGAAACCGTACGCACACGTAGATTCTAGCTTGATGAGGCATTACAATCGGAGCGCAAATATGTGGCATCCATATTCAGACTCCGATGACAGTGACGCAGAAGGCCTAAGCAAGGCCTAAATACTTGGCTTTTGTGCTTTGTCTCCTCCTCCTCCCTGGCCCATTTTATTGTCTTTGGCCACTCCGTGCATTATTGCCGGTGCTACTACCACCAGAGACTGCATATAACGAGGGGACAGAGGGTCAATTCCTGTCCCAGACAGCAACTATCTCGGCCGCACGCCCCACTATACTACACATCCCGTTACCATGCCCTCTCGGACGCGTTCAATGGCCAGTCTCGAGGTCGTACTTAAGGAGGGAGTAGGAGGGAGTCTGAGGCTGCACTCCTCTCTTCCAATAACAACTCCATCCGGGTCGTTTTCGCGCCCCATGAAACGAAAGTTGTCAGACTTGGCTCCCCACCCCTCTGGCGACACATCTGATTCGCGCAGCCCTAAGAAATCAGCGAAGATGGCGCAACAGCTTTCCCAGAAGATTCCCCAACCTGTCTACATCCCTAGTTTGCAGCCATCCTGTGCTACTCAGCCTCCGGAGCCAGAAGAAAGTGGAGACGAGCTGAATGCTCCACCATCTCCGGCACCTACACTCTGCTGCATCAACTCCTCGGAAGACTATGAGAAGATTACCCTGTCAGGTCGCGTGAAGACCCACGACTACGCGTATGGGCCACCCGACTCAGCGACACTGCGGCCTCAGCCTCTCGGGCTGTGGACTGACCCGCTCATGACACTGCTAATCCACGACATTCATGTGCGCCAGCCGGACGAAGCCCGGTACGGGTTGTATGGGTCCGAGCTGCGGCGTCTGCTAGACTCAGGTTTAGTGACCGACGAAGAGGCGCAGCGGAACTGGACAGAGGTCGATTGGGAACGGCTGCGGGACCACGACGAGGGCCGTGCGGCGGGGATGTCGTACCTGACGCTGTGGAAGCTCCCCGCGCGACCGAGCGCGGCGTTCCGCGAGCGGGTTCGCAACCTGCTGTACGGGTTCCGGCCGACTATGAAGATAGACGTTTTCGTGCCGGCGGACCCCGTTGGCGAGGAAATGTGGGAGGGTAACGCGCGAGTGGAGAAATGGCTATCGGGGGTGGAGGAGCAGATAAAGGCGGGGAAGTACAATTTCGAGCCGAGGTTGAGGGAATGGTGTGCTCCGAAGGGCACGAAGGCGAGGGTGGCGATCGACCCGCGTCGCGCCCCTACTGTGTGCATATCCGACAAGCCCTTCATCCCTGCCTCGCCCTCCGGAGGATCTAGCACGGAATTACCTGTGACAGAGCCTAACTCTCCTGATGGCGGCGCGTTACCCGCAGCCCCTCCGACATTAGTTGATGACGACGCCTTCGGCTTTGACATGGACCTCGATATGAACCCATTGGAGGACGATGCGATACCCACTCCTGAAGCAACACCACCCACACATGCCGCGCAGCTTCCGCCGGCTCCACACGTCCAGGCTCCAGCAATACAGCCACCAGTCCAACCCACTCGGCCCCCAACTGCCCGCCCTACAGCCCAGTCCACGCAACCCCCTGCAATTCAACCCGTACAACCACCACTGGTCGTCCAACCGGCGCAACTCACAGACGTTCAGCTTATTCACCCCCCACCGGCGGAAACACAGGCACTGTCCACTCAACTTCAAGCTACCCAACCCCCCGTACAGCCTGCTCAACCCCCCACCGTGCAACCTGCTCAACCCCCCGCTGCCCAGCCGCAACCTGCCGCCCAACACGCACCCCGCCCCCTGTGCCGCAAAGAGACATATGTACGGATAGGATAACAACTGGTCAACGAAGCAAGACCTCAATAGTTAAAGGGAGAAGATAATCTTTTTTTCAACTTTTGGACAGGCGTCGAGTCCCTGTATACCTAGACATCATCGTGAGACTTGATCATCATCACTGCATTGCATTGTAGCATCAGCACACATACCAGCACGCTAACTATCACCTTCGCAATATCATTATAATTTTGTACAATGCGAGAACGCGTTACGCGACGGGCGCGCTGCGCGCACTGCCGTGACAGACGCCCTAACACCTTAGACATTGACTACTACGACCACGATTTTGTTCTGTTGGGATATTTCGTAAGGGGAGGTATCGTCGACCTTTGAAGAGGTCAGTACGCTGTTTGGGATATTTTGTAGGGAATCTGCACCACTACAGTTCATCTGGCATCATAAAGTCATCAGGCCAATATAACAAACATGCCAGTTTTACAGCAGCTCAATATCCCCTTGCACGTCAAATACATACAAGACCTCGGAACTGTAAGTCCTCACGCGTTGTGAAGCAAACAACGTGCACGTTATACTCATTCACAATCCTCGCAGAATAAAGATGACCTAACATACCACCTCACCGCGCACCTGCGCATGAATGCCATATATTGGGGCCTCACCGCGCTCTGTGTCATGAAGCACAAGGATGCTCTCGACAGGGAAGAGATGATTGCATTTGTCATGAGCTGCTGGGACGACGAGGCAGGTCCGTCTACTCCCCGTTTCAGCTCACTTAAGAGGACCATGGCTCACATCTACGACCGGTATATCGATAGGTGGGTTCGGTGCACATCCACGGCACGACGCGCACCTCCTGCCCACGCTCAGCGCGATACAGATCCTCATAATCCAAGACGCGCTGGACCGCATAGACGTCAATCGCGTCACGAAGTGTCAGTCCGCTCTTTGCATACTACAAGGAAGGCTATTCCTGACGGTGCTCGCTGTTTACAGTCATCCTGTCGCTTCAACAGCCGTCGGGTGTCTTCGCCGGCGACAAGTACGGCGAGGTCGACACGCGTTTCCTATACTGCGGGGTCCACGCGCTTGCCCTGCTCGGACGGCTGCATGAGCTCGATGTCGAGAAAACCGTAGATTATATCCGACGGTGCAGAAACTTTGACGGCGGGTTCGGCGCCGTTATCGGCGCGGAAAGCCATGCAACGCAAGGTTAGCCCTCCGTGTGTTACTATTTTCGAGCCCTGTATGTTAAAGTGAGCAACTGACTCTGATTACAGTCTTCGTGTGCGTAGCTTCACTGGCGATAATGGACAGATTGGACGAGATCGACCACGAAACACTTGCCTGGTGGTTGGCGGAACGGCAGCTCCCGAATGGCGGATTGAACGGGAGGCCAGAGAAGCTTGAAGACGTATGAGCGTACCATCGCTTGGAAGACTACTAGCTGAACAACTGATTCACGTAGGTGTGCTACAGCTTTTGGGTCCTCTCGTCGCTATCTATCCTCAAGAAAGTATCCTGGATCGATGCGGAGAAGCTTATTAGGTTCATTATCTCGGCTGAGGTTAGTCTTTATTGTGTTTCATGGTCAACTAATTGAACCGATCTATTTGTAGGATACCGACCACGGCGGCATAGCAGACAGGCCAGGAGACCAGCCAGATGTCTTCCACACTATTTTCGGTCTAGCAGGCAGGCACAACCCTGGTGTATCTGTGTAGTTTGTGACGGCTGACCTAACTTCTTATATAGGCTTGTCATTACTCGGATATCCTGGATTGGAAGACATTGACCCAGTATATTGTATGCCTGCACGTCTGATAGAAGCAAGGGGGATCAAGAAAGACTGGCAAGCTCTGCCGCGACGGGCACAGTCGAGCTTCATGCTATCGTGATACGCTACTGCACTCACGGGATGATTCACCAACTTGGAAGCCATTGACTGACTGGTGTACATGTACGAATACAGCGTTGTGAATTCACCGCTGCATGCCTGTCGAGCACGATCACTGAGAGATATAAATGTTACTGTAAGCCCTTAACGAAGTAGATAATAAGGGAGTCAACGTACTTACGTAACATAATTATTTCAAAACACATTTCACTCATTCAGTGACCACCATATCGTTCCGTCTGAAGGAGTTCCAAGGATCGTGGTACTATTCGCTCCTATAGGACCTCATACACGGTGTCAAGCATACGTGTACATCCTGCGCTCGAAGGGTGATTGTCTGACTTGACAAATCATTCTACTGATCAGACTCGCTCTAGTAACATGTCTTTACCGCAGTTGAATATTCCTTTGCATGTGAAATACATCCAGAATCTGGGAGCAGTGAGTCATTGCGCATTGGATGTACACAGCATACTGATAGATGAACTACTGTTACAGAACAAGGATGACCTTATGTATCACCTCACCGCACATCTGCGCATGAATGCCATCTATTGGGGCCTCACCGCGCTGTGTGTCATGAAGCGCAAGGATGCCCTCGACAGGGAGGAGATGGTTGACTTTGTCATGAGTTGCTGGGACGACGAGGCAGGTCCGTCATCGTACCCTCGCTTCTCTCATAGGAGACCCTTGTCTCACAATCAAGGCCTCCGTCGGCATTGACAGGAGGGTTCGGCGCACATCCAATGCACGACGCGCATTTGTTGCCAACGCTCAGCGCGATACAGATACTCATGATACAAGACGCGATGGATCGCTTGGATATCGACCGCGTCACGAAATGTCAGTCCCCTGTTATTCAATCCGCGAAGCGCCCCTTTCTGACCGTGCGCGTAATTTACAGTCATTTTGTCACTACAACAACCATCTGGCGTATTCGCCGGCGACCAGTACGGCGAAATCGATACGCGTTTTCTGTACTGCGGAGTCCACGCCCTTGCCCTACTCGGACGATTGCACGAGCTCGATGTCGAGAAGACCGTGGACTATGTCCGGCGGTGTAAGAACTTTGACGGCGGATTCGGCGCTGTTATTGGTGCGGAAAGCCATGCTGCGCAAGGTGTGTATGTGTCGTTGTTCTCGAACCGTGTAGTGGATAAGTGACTTTTACCACAGTCTTTGTGTGTGTTGCTGCACTGGCGATCTTGGACAGATTGGACGAGATAGACCATGAAACTCTGGCATGGTGGTTGGCAGAACGTCAGCTACCGAATGGCGGATTGAACGGGAGACCAGAGAAGCTCGAAGATGTAAGAGTTTCTCACAACTGAGAAGATCACTGGCTAGACAAGTGATGGACGTAGGTATGCTACAGCTTCTGGGTCTTATCATCGCTTTCGATCCTGAAGAAACTATCCTGGATTGACGCGGACAAACTTATCGCGTTCATCATCTCGGCCGAGGTTGGTCATCACTATGTTCGAGTACAATGAGCTGATGGAATTTTATATTGTGCTCGCCACTATAGGATAACGACCATGGCGGCATAGCAGATAGACCAGGGGACCAACCAGACGTCTTCCATACTTTGTTCGGTGTAGCGGGTAAGCAATACACTGCCACTTGTTTTCTCTGATTGGCTGATTCCTCCTGTCATAGGTCTATCGTTACTCGGCTATCCTGGACTAGAGGACATTGACCCCGTTTACTGCATGCCTGCACGCTTGATCGAGGCGAAGGGGGTCAAGAAAGACTGGGAAGCTCTACCACGACGAGTGTAGTCAAATTCCAGGTCATCGCAAGACACTGCGAGTGTATTATACCGTCATCGCTACATCGAATCTACTGTCGTAGGCCAATTGGGAGAACCTCCACTCAACACATACACGACGATTTTCAGGCCCTTTATGAATTCTGGGAAGGGACGCTGACCGGTAGTGATCTGACAGCAACCCGTTTGGCTAGATCCAGTGAACACGAGTAGCTCGCACTCACCTCGAACCAAACGCACGCAAAGAATACACATTTTCGGTCTTTCCGAAACAAATCCCAAGTAGCACCTATCCATCTATCCGCTCCTGAGCGCCAGGTACCAGAACTCCCATAGTGGTCTGTCCGGCATCGGTGAAGTGAGACAAGCCCAAATCTGTTAGACAGAGGTGATCAATGTCGTCTATGAGAATGGTGACCTGAAAAGCAGCGAGGACGAGCAGCAGTGTTGAAGAAGCGAATATTTACCCACGTGGCTCACCGTGTACAACTCTTCCCCGGGCCACCGTGAAGATAGCTCAGATCACTTGCAACTTCGCGTATCGATTGAAGTGTTGTGTTCAAGATAGACGCTAACAGAGGCTCCCGCCGTTTATTAAGCATGCTCCGCCCTCTCCCGTCGCCCTCATCACAGAGTCACAGAGAATGGAATGAGTTCTGTCTTCCCTCTTGTTTATAGTCAGTAACGGGGACTAACAGAGTCCCTCATACCTTCCATAAAAACAGACACATATACTCATACATCTCGCTACGAGCGGGTGGTTTCTCGTACACTTCAGCGCTCAAGTGAGTCTTTGCATACTATGCGGGGGTGCTGCGCTTGACCTAACGAGCCATGAAACAGTACTACCAGCTTTGTCGGATATTTTCGCAGATAAAAGATACACCCTGATTAAACAATTTTAGTTGTGTCTCACTGCTCAAACAATCTTGTTTTACAAAGTCCTACGGTTTCGACAATAGTACTACATGGGAAAGATGCGAACTGCCGAGCCTAGAGCATATAATACTATGTAAATCGCTTCGTCGGGCGACACCAGGATACATTAAAAACTTCCTTGAGATACCGTTAGGCCGACGATAAAATCTTGTCCACTGCAGCGATCTTCGGTCGCTTTGAAGGCTCTCGGTGCCAGCATGGACCGACAACTTTGTCGAGCCCCTCTAACATGGGATGCTTTGTCGCGGGCCAGCTTGGAGACTCACCCTTGGATACACGATCGATTACTTGCGCATCGTAGGGTGAATTCGGAAATGGATGCTGCGCTGTAACAATCTAGTGATGATGATTACACTGAGGTCTAGCGGACGGTTGTAAGCACGGCGCGCTCACCTCCAAACATACACAACCGAAGGAATAGACATCCCCGGCGTAGTCAATTTTTGCTCCGCTCAACACCTCTGGTGGCATCCACCTCAGGGCTCCTGAATGCCAACTGTTACCTCCCATGGTAATCTGCTGTGCGTCGGTGAAACGCGCAAGACCGAAGTCTGCTAAACAGACCCTACGGTCATCATCCAAGAGAATATTAGCCTGCAACGTTTTGAGCACAAGCCGCTGCATGGAGTGAATGAACAGTTACCCCGCGAAGATCGCCATGCACGACCTGCTCGCCATGAAGATAGCGCAAGCCGTGTGCAACTTCACAAATCTACGAAAGGAGGTCATATCAATTGTTTTTGGCCTCGCAGATGGCTGTCACTGACCCACTGATATTTTAGACGTGGTGTAGCATCTTGGTTATGGTCGCGCAGATATGAGCTTAGGTTTCCGTTATTCATCCATGGTGATACCATGCAAAACGCTCTGAATGTCTTGTTATCGAGCCCAAGAAATGGCAAGACGTTAGGATGGCGTAACTGAACCCAAACTAGGGCTTCTCTGCATAGAGCCTAGGTAATAGTGTAATTATGAGCATCAATTTTGTGCTGAAGCAATACATGGCACTGACGATGGAGTTTTTCTCTTCGCTAGACCCTTGAAATATGCGCAATCGCTTGAGTGCTACTGCTTGTCCAGAAGCGGCAGACCCGTGGAAGACATCTGCATAACCACCTCCAAATCGTGGTTCCGTTTCAGAGCACTGGATGCCTCGTAGAAATAGAGTAGAAGGCATGACTTGGCTGTTCACCGCCAACTTCATCATGGTTCGGCGAAACGAATGAAGCGAGTCATTGCCGAACTCCACGGTGAGACCATAACGATCGTGAAGCATCTACAGTTTGTGATAATGATGAATGCTGTGGAGCTGGTCATTTGAAAACAGCGTCGTCACCTGTTGCATCGTGCACAAGATCGCATCTGCGAATTCTTTGCCATGTTCGTCATTCTTGCAATAGCTCAGACAGCCGTCAAAGACTGTCTCCGAGCGTAGGCACTCCTGTATAACCTGGTGGTAGCGAGCATTATCTCTCATCGTTTTGTATTCGAATGTTAGTTTCAGCCATCTGTCGTCAGATGTAAAGGAGGTAGCCTGATGGGCCAATGCTCGCTTTGGGGCATGTTGCATATCGTCGGTTGGAAGGTCATTCCAAAACGAAATGGGGCGGTTCGATGACTCAGATCCAGAATCGTCTGACAGTAATGGCGTGTACCCATCACGGTCATAATCTGAGTCAGGAACTGCAGATTGCGGTGGAGAAAGGTCGTCATGGGCAAAGCTTTCTTGCGTGCTTTCGTCTGCGTGTACGTTCGGAGGGATAATTTGATGAGGCGAAGTATCTGAGCTGCATGAGATCCTCACGCGGTCGGGATGCTGAGGATCTTGCTCCCCAGGGCTTCCGCGGTGGACATGCTCTTTTCTGTTGCGCATAGGGCTAGGATTTAACGCGAAGTCATGTATTATAGGCGCGAAACCACGAGGAGCATTTCCTTCTGTTGCTTGCTCAATCGATCTCGGTTTCTTCGCGAGCCGCTCCAGTTCATGGGCCTGGCCACCCCGCTCGTCTTCCAGACATCCTGGGCACTCCGTTTGCCGATCGTGGCTAGTTGTCTGCATATTTTGACGTGGGAATGTAGCTGCCGAGTCAAGTGCATGATCGTAGTTTCGGTTAACATCGACAACCAGCGGAGGGGGCGGCGTTGGGAATGATGGCGGAGGTGATGTACGAGAGCTAACATTGGAGGATTCCTGCGTAATACCAGAAGACCCTGTACTGGAAGAGTTACTAACGCGCTCAACATAAGGGTCAGGGCTGCTTGTGATAACACGAGTGATCGTGGACCCTCGTGCAGGCGTTGACACGGTAGAATCGTGTGGATAGCTTCGAGATCCAGGGCTGATTGGGTGATCATAATCCCCAGAACTCGAGCTGAGGGGAGGCGAGAGTGATTCCAGGGGCTCATCTAGTCCCTCCTTCGATTCGACCTCCGGCCGTCTCGCCGTCTTCGGCGAATCTTGTACTTCCCGCTCTATCGTAGTCGTTTCTTCTCCCTTGAGCTCTGGAAGCACGGTTTGACGCTGCGAATTATCTTCGTGTACATCCGGCTTATCGAACGGGAACAGGCTGTCCCAAACCTCGCTACCATGACCAAAATCCGGTGTTCTTTGTTCGAATGGACCTCCGTCGGACCCGGACGTCGATGACGGTGATTGATATACACCTACGAAGCCCCTGTGTGACCCGTTGTGCATTAGATACCATATTCAGACTGTGCCGATGAGCTACGCACGTACTCTTCAGCTAGTGTTAGGGCTTGATCATGTTCTAGTGAACTCTCATGGTGTGCAAATGCGGAGGTTGTTGACTGCTTTGCAGCGTCCGAGCGACCCTTGATGTCAGGATTAACGTCACTGTAGCTGGGCTGCAATAAAGTAAATGTGCGGGTATTGTGAGCGAACCTCGATCCGAGAAGGGTATCGGGGGGAGCTGAGGGAAAGTCTGGGCGGGAGGTCAGTTCTTGGTATGCCGTACCCGCGCCGGATAGCACATCAATCTTGCTGAGATCCTCTTTGGCCCCTTCGAAACGACCGCCTTGCTCACGGAAGTATTGCATTGTTCGATTACCCTGTATTTCTTCGCTGCCAGTCATCCGAGCTGCGGAGTACAGATCCGGCGCACGATCAAGAGGCATTGAAGCATGATTCGGAGACTGGGGTCGAAAGATCGGTGGCTGAAATGAAGGAATAGACGTCCTTGCGAGGGAGTTCGATCTCGTGTCGTTGTCCTGCGGTGTAATATATGACCCTTCTTCACGTTCCACCGTCGGCGCGATCCTTCCATAGCTCCATTCTCTCTGCTCCCTCTGTGCACCTCCTGGGGGCTGCGGGCCAGGCTGCTTCAGTGTTCCAAAAATATCGTCTTTCGGTGAGCCTCCGCTTTCAAGTGAAAGGACTTTGGATGCCAAAGAATGAGCCTGTGCGGCCACACCTCTCGTGCACGTGGAAAGTCCCTCGTCGACCGGGCACGAACCTGGTATAGAGGAAGCCATATAAGTCAATGAAGGCAAAGCATCGCTGGATGATACGATGTGTGCCATGTTCACTGTATCAGAGGACTCGTCCCTCGATTGTGACTGCGTTTTCGAGGGGATAGGAACCGCAGAACCGTGAGAGTTCTCGGGTATCGCTTCACGCAGGCTCGGTCTAGCGATAAAATCTTGTGCCCGATGCCGGAAGGGGTTGGATATCTTGGAAGAGGATACGGTGGATGCGTGTGAGGCGATGGGTGGTATCAAGGGAGTATCTTTGGCGTCATTGGTCAAACGAATAGACTCTGGCATGGTGTTGGCTGGTCTTTTGGAAGCATGGCTTTGGCGGCCCTCTCTTTGCGACAGAATCGACAGCGAAGACGATGAGAGAGATAAGGTCGAAGGAGCACAGTCATCAGAAATTTTCTGAGGTTCAGATGTGTGAACGACTGGTGAAATAGGGAAGCCATAAGCACGTCGCGATGAGGAGCCGTTTGGCGAAGCTTCTGCCTGGTTTGGTGGGGATCTTTGTACGCTGTGCGCGACATTCGTACCGTTCAATATCGCGCCGTCCTCTGAGCGTATGGTGCTGAGCCTGTGACGGCGTTTCTGTGTGTTCGTTCGTCGAGACACTGGGTTGGGAGGGCTGACGTTTACATCTAACGATAAAGTGACAACGTACAACGTGAGTCAAAATAGATGAGCTCTGCTGATGGCAAGGATACCTTGCATAGGCGCATCGACGTTGCCACCATGTCCGTCTTTGATCACTGCTTGAAGCTCTGAGACTTCGTGTACACCCATTCTACTCGTGGGAAGCATATGGACTGGTGGTGGTCGGAGCGATGAGGCGACGTGTGGAAGGACGAGAGCTTCAGTACATGGTCTAAGGGGACCTTCGGCTGACGACGTACCCGGGGAGTCTCCTGTCCACGAATAACAGTCTTCCAGTCCAGCGCCAGCAGGGTGATGGTGAGAACGACATACAGATGTTTACACAAAACATACGCCATATGAGATCGGTCTTGCCACTGCAGAATTTATAAGCTATAGAGGGAAGACATTCAGTTAACTGACACCATCACCTCCATTAACGGGCTAGCAGACTCCCGAATTTATCTCTTGAACCCGAGCATGAAACATCAAGTCGGTGTCCCGGAGCGGGCATCAAGGTACACGAAGATAACGTATTGAACTCAAATCTAAACAACATAATTTAGTAATGCGGATTCTCAATTTTTGGGAACACGAACTCACGTCCTTCACGCATATAAACACTGTTTACCCGATTCCGGTTCCTGGGCTCTTGCGTCCCCGTTGTCTCAGAGCACACCAGGGCAATCAACTGAACGGTGAGCACTGCGAGGAAGAATCAACAGTGCGTCAATGCAGTCTAGGTAAATCCTCGGGTGTTGACGTATCAAGAAAGCTTCTTTTACATGAGTCCCAGTTTTCCAATCCAGCGCCAGCACAGAAACAAGTTGAGTCATGACGCAGCAGATTGGCACAAGACGCTTGCACGATGCTCGTGCCTTGACTTCGTCGGACAAAGAATGCTTTATCTTGAGCCGTTTGCGCAGCATCGACGGTCGGCTGCTTGATTAACAGGTCACATCGTCACTGTGGCTGGGTGGACTGTAAGAGTCAGTACACATCAGTAATTCCAAAGATGTGGCCTACCCTCCTCGATTCCTTGGTATCCAGACACGCACCCCGAGCCGGCGCCACTCTAGATCGTAGCACAAGAATAAGCACAAAAGCAGCGATAGCAGAACGCATGCCCATGAACATGAGGTCTGAATCACTGCATCGAGAAGTTGCTGGGGAGGGGCTGAGGTGTAATGCATCATGACAGCGCAGCAGTTGACACCTTATTTCGCCTTAGTTGGACTCTGATGGCTGTGCATTGTCTTCTATCGTTAGTACCTGCGTTGCATATATGAGCATATTACAACCTGTTCATTCAAAAACGCGTCTGAATGCACAACTTACGCACTAGGACGACAGATTTGTACGCACCCGTCGTCTAGCATTGTGCCGACCTCGATCCTGTGATAAAGGAAAGCACGAGTGACGAGATCATTCGGAAAGAGGGTCTGCATGCTCGATGTCTTTGCCATGGGAGCAGTGGGGCTGTTGGCCATGTTGTACTGGCGTCCGAGATGATGAAGTGAAAATATCGCCACAAGCTCTCGCGTGCCCACTGCCCGCGGCGCGGGAGAATGGGCGCTTCTACAGGGGCGCCTTAACCCTAAACGTAACGTTCAACATAAATTATAACGCGTGGAGCAAGACACGACATTATTGTAAAGCTTGGTTTGGTGCATGATGTGGTAAACTCGCTCTCAGGTATCCCGATGATTGATACGCGTGCGCCTAAGATGCAAGACCCATCTCATCATGTACAATTCTTTCTTTCACACTGTGACACAGATGTGGGGGGACTCGAGGCTTGTTATGGTGATTTCTCCACATACGAAGTGTAGTTCCGATTTGTCGACAAGCATGACTCCGAGGCATTTGTAAATGGAGGGAAGGCGCAAAAGACTGTGCTCAGAGTTGTGCGCTCTGATCTACATACATTCCTGTGGAGCTATCGAAGATTTCCTACTCAGATAATGTGACACAGTGTCAGAACACGTAAAGCAACACATACCTATTCGAAAGTGGTACTACCTGAGGGGGCTGATAGCAATTTACTCACTTCTTTCATGGCTGGCCGTCTTTCAGGCTCTCGATTCCAGCATGGACAGATGACAGTGTCCAGCTCTCCTAGAATGGGATCGTCCGTTGCAGGCCAATCCGGAGTACTACCTTCGCGTACACGCAAAGCAACTTGCACGTCGTTGGTGAGTTCTGGAAACGGATGCCGTGTTGTGATGATCTAACACGCCGATTCTTAGGCATAACATCTGAGTGTGAAAATTATTTATACTGACCTCCAAACAGACACAAGCGAAGGAATAGACATCGCTGGTAGCCTCGCATTTCGCTCCGAGCAACACTTCTGGAGGCATCCATCTCGCGGCTCCTGATTGCCAGGTACTCACTCCCATAGTGACCTGCTCAGCATCAGTGAAGCGAGCTAATCCGAAATCTGCCAGGTAAATATGTTCGTCGTCGTCCAGGAGGATGTTAGCCTGCGAGATCTTCAGCATGAGGGTAAATGCAGATTTGGGAGATGTTTACCCCACGAAGATCACCGTGTACGACCCGCTCGCCATGAAGATAGCGCAAGCCGCTTGCAATTTGACAAATCTAGATAGAGGATCACTAAGAGAGCGCTAGTGTTCGAGAGACAGACGGTTACTCACCCATTGATATTTGATACGTGATTGAATGTGTGGACGATCGCGAAGATACAGACTCAGGTTTCCGTTGCTCATCCAGGGCGAGACCATGCACAGCGCTTTGAATGTCTTGTTATCGAGTCCAAGAAACGGTAAGACACAAGGATGACGTAGTTGCACCCAAACAAGAGCCTCTCTACAAAGAGCCTAACACCGAAATGGTAAGGACACGGACCTCGAAAGAACATCAAGTCTGTTCTTACCTTGTGGTATTTTTCAGAATTAGTTGCGTGGAATACACGCAACCGTTTGAGCGCCACTGCTTGACCCGAGAGAGAACCATAGAACACATCCCCGTAGCTACCGCATCTCGACAGAATGATTACATACAACCGACTCTGAATGCGAGTACCGAATCGCACGTCGAATCGTGGGCTTTAGGACTCAGGGAGCTGTGCGTGCCGCGTGAATCGTCATGAGATATCGGGGTCGCGCATTGAACAAATACCTACTGGGACGTGCATGGTGCCCGTGCGGTGAAACTCTGGAGCTTGCGACCGTAGCAAGTGCGTAGGCTTAGAGGACGGCCTTGGGCCGTGTTCATATGCTGGGATTGTCGAGGGTAAAGAGGTGAGAGCCGAGATTTGGGGACTGAGCGAAGGCAGACCGAGAGACAACGATGGAGAGAGAGAGATTTCTGAGACTGCACGCCTATTCCCAGTTAGAAAACCACAACGAGGGGATGGAGCTCTGGTTTCATCCCATGACGGTCTAGACAAAGTGGGAGGAGACTCTGCCAGATGAAAAGACGACGACGCGCCGACTAGTACTGACTGCCTGTGTCGACAGAACAGTAAAAAGCGCATAGCCTCATCATTTGTCGAACTCGCCGGCAGCGACTGATACCGGTTTGACATATGCAGGATCACGAGGAGCGCGACGGTGCGCCTGCTACGGCTTCGCGGGTGTACAAAAGCGAACTACGAGTGGTCAGCGAGAGTTCGGGGCTGCGAGTGTGAGCATACACACCTTGTTCCAACATAATGCGCTCAACACAACACCTCATCTAGGATGGCTTTATAGATTGCGCCCCCAACCGTCTGCCTATCACGAGCTCAACATAGAGATATCCAACGGTCTGCGCACTAGAAAGACGAGCGTGTATAGACGAAAACGCGCATGATGAGTCACGATGGACTTGACGAGAGGGTATGCAGGCTCCATGCCATTTTTCAGAGAAACAGCAGGAATCACTAGTGTCAACGAGGACGAGATGAAGGATATTGCTCGAGGAAGAGAAAGGCGCTTCTGGTGCCGCCGTCGGCAGAGGCCCTCACCCCACCCCACCCTACCCGACTATTGATCATGGCTCTTGTGGCAAGTAGCTCAAGATTCTCATAAGCTCCAGCGAATCGAGGACAACGTGAATAATGTCAATAATACAGTCGCGAAAGTAAGGTTTTCAAGATGCTAGAAACGGCGGCGATCTGCACATCACGGGCGACATATCTCACTTGAGGCTGGGGTAACACAGTAGTAAGAGGGCCCTGACACCACGTTACGCAAACTCAACAAGCAGCCGCGTCGTCGTCGTAAACGATTTTCGCGGGACCTCTGGATCAGTTGTCAAAATCGGTCAGCCTACGTTGTAACGTCAAACTCATGACTCGCCTTTTCTCGATGCCCTGAACAAAGGGTAGATGCGACTCAATACACATAAAAATTATTGTATATTCCGACACGCACGTTTTCCAGCCAGCTAATCTGTGCCTTCATCTCCGTTAATCCGCAGGAGAGCACTACTTTGAAATCCTGCTGGTAGTAATATCCGTTGGTCCCGAAACGCTTGGACCGGTTAACTTTAGAGGTATCAGCATGAACCATGCAGAGGGTTGAAAAGTACTCTGACATCGGTTTCAGCATGTGAGGCAACGTCACTACTACGTGATACTTACCTGGTTCAATGTCGGTCCACTGTGGTCCCGCTTTCTTGCCTTTGTAGCAGGTAATGTCACATAAAACAGAGTCTAATGTGTCGGGATACTCAGATTCGATGTTGAAGTCTTGCTCCACCTCTTCAAATTCTCGAACTCGGGAACCCTAGGGAGTATGCATTAGAACTACAAGACATGCACGGTATATGACACTTACTTTGCCGAGGAGGACTTGAAAAGCTCCTGGAACAAAGATATTTCCAGATGGTCGTGCAATAATTCTAGCACGGCGCGCGAGGTGTTCGAGGTTGTTCGCGTCATAGGCCTTGACGCACTTTACACCGTAAGTGAATTTGGCGACTCGTGCAGAAACGAAATGCCCCAAGAAAAAAGACACGGCGCCCTCAGCGACGGCCTTGTTCCTAGTGGTGTCGAGCATCAGTGGTGACTAATGACACAAACGATTTACAACCTACGTATGGTTGTCTGGGCGTGAGATATTCACACCCTGGCTCTCAAGTACGCTCTTCAATCGAGCGAAGAGCCACGGAGAGGCTGCGAATCCACCGACCAAAAATGCATTCTGTGGTGTGTTTAATAACGGGAAATTATGCTCGTAGGTAAACGCACTTTAACAGCCTTTGCGGACGCGAGCCTTTGCTTCGCGATGGCGTCGACAATGCCCAACACTGATGGTTCGAAAAATTGCGCCAGCTCATGTCTATCGTGGGACGTGAGCTTTAGTAGCAATCGGAGTGACTATAATATATATGCAAGCTTACCCTTCGAGAGGGACTTGACCGCCACGTATGCCGAAATTGGGGTCTTTGTCCCGCATTGACCCAAAACGAATGAAGGATCGGTCATTCTTATCCTTGAATGTGGGTTTTGTGCTTTTCTCAAACTGCTCGAGCATCGTTTTGATGTCTTCGTCGTTGCCATACTTTGAATCGCGTAACTTTGCTGGGGAAATGTCAGTCAGACTTAATGAAACTTATCCTCATGTGGACACACCTTTCAAAAATTCGCTGGCTCTCATATTGACCCGCGTAGAGCCCTGCATGATACCTGGATTTGCTAATCAGCGATGGAATATGCCTATGACAGCTAATTACGTACAGTCTGCAGGTGCAATTTCTTCGACAGATATCGGTGTCGTGGTGGTGAACGTGTAGGTGCTTAAGTCTACCGTCCCGCCACCCGCATCGACAATCATTACACTTGCGCCATCCTGCATGAAAGTGATGAAGAGCGGGTGAAAGGAAGATTTTGTAGACTCACTCGAATAAAACTCGACGTCAGGCCACTGTCGATGCAGTAATGCAGACTCGCCTCTCCTTCGGTGACGAAGTGGACACGAGCATGCCCTGCTGCGCTATCAGGTACCAAGCCAGCAAGAACAGCTGCCTGACGCATCTGTCCTTGCTGCGCACCCTCCCACCCATTAGGATGGCTGAGAATGATCTCAATGCGGTCCTCAAAGGAGGACCACAAACTTGATCCGTTAGGATGGGTCTCGGATATATATGTCCGAGCGCACTTGAAAAGATAAGCGAGGAAATCACCAAATATGTCAACCACAGTCTTTCCGGAAGGCAGCGGTGGCAGGCTGGCTTCGTGGAGACCGTCTCGAGGAGCGTCATGAGGACGTAGATGTAACTTAAACCTAGAACCGGTGAACTTTAACCAGCATAGGCGTGAGGTGAGATACGCAATTCGCACCATTCAACAAAGACAAGGTCTTCATCCTCTGCCAATAGCCTCATTGCCGTGTCCCGAGCTTCGGCGCCTGCAGCTCGTACGTTTCCATCCTGGTCGTACCATAAAATCGAAGGTATCTTGAAATCCCCGTTTTCTTGACCGGGGAACCTTAGAACAGATAGATTGTCAATAAGCAAAAGTATCGTCAATAGATAGTAGCGCACCGGGTTACACCTTGTATACGGGGGATCTCCCCTGGGTCGAGGATCGCGTACCCAATACCACTGAACGTGGTACCAACATCGAAAGCAAGCGCGAGCTTTCGTAAAGGGCCTGAAAATGGTGTCGGGGGAGACATGTTGTTTGGAGAACGTGGGAGGTCTAGTTTTTGACGTTGAGAGAGGTGTTTATATAACAGAAAGGGGCACATAACTGGCCAACCGCTTGCCATACTGGTGCGCAACGTGGGCATAGAACTTCTCGCGAATTCCAACAGAACAAATTACTGGCCACGCGGTCGAAATTATGCTTCCAATACGACTGCTTGATGCCGCCACCCGATTTTTTTGGTGTCCTGAGTTAAAGGCGATATCTCAGGCATACTAGGGAAAGCTCTGTCAAACAAGATGAGTATACAGGCGACCGATCCGAAGGTATATTGTGACACCGCGCAAGACAAACACTAGCCCATGTCACGACATATTCCAGGGTGCTGGGTGGTGATGCATCTGGCTGGAGAATTATCACAATCAGTGAACGCCGGAATCAGCAGAGCAAGCACCTCTTTGTCGCCCTTTCCCACGACGACGAAACTCGACGATCGTTGTTGCATGTGCAGCACTGACGATAAGAAAGAAGAGGAATCAGTACTAAGCGAATCACTCAGACAGGTAGCAAATTTGCGTCTTCTCCTGCAGCTCAGAGTCAGACGAGTCTGGAACTCACCTCGCGTTGATGACAACAACTCCTGCATCCGCAGTATCCTCTATCCCTCGCTCAGGGACCTCGATGCCGTTTGACTTATCCCACATCTGCAAATATCTTTTTGGCGCACCCATGGATACTCCTACTCAGCTCGAAGATGACCCTCGCATTTCGCGGGAAGCTTGCATCACCAGCCACATCGTGGAAAGCATGGCCATTGAACCGCATAAACACGGGGGCTTGTGCGAGGCACCGGTTGCTGACATAGAAGACGACACGAAGAGTCTTCGAAAGGAGCTGAAGGAAGTCAACAAAGACAACGAACAGCTGAAATGGAAAATCAAACACGTCAATTCAACCCATGACGACTTGAAAGCCTCATACGACGCTCTCCAAAGGCACACAAGAAGTCTGGAAACATCCCTGGCTAGAGTGGAGGAGCGAAACAACCATCTGACGCTCCATCTACAAAAGCACACGGATCTAAAGGGAGAGTTGGAGAAGGAAAGGGTAGAGGCTAGGAGCTATCTTCGTGAGTTGACGTCGCTCCGAATGGCTCTAGCAGACAAGGACAGCTTGCTGCAAGTCCGTAGTGCCGAGTTACGAGAAGCGCAGGCGTATTTGTCGAAAACAGATGAAGTGTCGCATGCGGAGGTCCTCTCGATGGTACAGCATCTGAATGCTCAGATTCACCAGCTTTCTGCCCAAATTGCGGACCACTTCCAGTACGATGGAGAATCCTGGTCACTTCATCAGCTAGAGGCAGCAAAGAAAAACGTGGAAACGTCGATTGGGAGAGGATTGACGGAGGTATTGCTCGCTATGCGGAAGAGTGGAGATCCTGCGTGCGTGCAAATGGCGCTGCAGACGGCTATGTGCGATTACGGGTCGTGGATCATCACCGCGTGGGACGTAAGGGTCGATAACAGGCTCAACCGTGTAGTCCAGAGTATCTACGAAAAAGTTCTAGATGGAGGTAAGTTCGCCTGCAACTGTCTGTAGACCTATAGTTCACCTCATTTAACCAACACTAGAGCGCGCAGCCGTTTGCGGAAAATGGAGAAAGATCACGAGGCAGTACATCAAGCGGATTGGAGATGACGGAGATGTTATACCATCGATCAGAGATGTCGTCTTGAGAGGTATAGTCGACATACTTCTGATCTCCGGGGGAAAAGGAGATCCAGAGAGAATCCGCGACACCGTCAGAGATCGCTTTGCCAACACGGTGACCGATGTCGTGCACCAGTGTATTGCTCTTGAAAAAGCAATTGGGGAGGATATTGTGTCCAGCGAGCTGCAGTCGCTTTGTCCTTGCTTTGACGCATCGTTCATCGCGGAGGAGATGGAGGACGACAACGACGATGGGCGCAGCAAGGGATTACCGGACAATCGCCAGAAGTGCAGAGTGCTCTGCACAACGGAGATTGGGTTACGAAGGATCGAAAAACGCGAGATTGGAAAGCGGGGAGAAGGTAAGGTGGTGTCGGTAACTATGCTCAAAGCAAAGGTTGCTTTGACGTCTTTGGCGCCTGAACTTGTCAGGGGGATTGGGGAGACGGCATCGCGGTACCCGTAATCTTGACGATCATATTTCACAACTGTAAAAGACATTTTCTTGTTGAAAACAATGAAGCACAATGCTGCTGCATCCTCCTTACGTGCAGCGTTCATCAATTTCGGGTGAGAAGGATACTAGTAGTACTCACTCACCTACAGAGATCACCGATCTCGCGCGAAGGGAAAAATACGGGCCAACGGAAAGAAGCGAGAGCTTGCACGCGTATCCACCCAAAAAATTCTAGAATATGGGTTTCTGCATGAATATCGATAGCAGCCGTCGATCAACCGGAGGCTTGATGATGCTCACATCCGATGTCGACATGAGCAGTGCGCCCTCGCTGGAAGTTGTTCGTGACTCAACTCTTGGGCAGAACTTGGTCGTGGTGATTCGTGAGGCGGATCAGTGAGTGAAAAAGACGTTCGTCAAGTTCAGGCTTCAAACATAATGATGGGATCCTGATGTGTTCGTGGTGAAGCGTGGGAACATAAAAATTGTCGGTCACAAAAGGAATGTAGCGCCCGTTGGATCCTAACATGCGTACACAAAACGCGCAGCTCTACTGCCAGTGTGCTCGCCAGCTTTCGCGCACTTCAGTTTTGCACTGTGCTTCGTCATAATGCATAAACGACAGGTCCAACGAGAATTTTAAAGATGAGCATGTTAACTTGCAACGATATTTCTCCGCAATGGTTTCATCATTCAAATCACCAGGCGAACGTGCCGGACCTCAGGCTGCTCTGATCGTAACAGCTGGAGTCTTGGCCCTGATACCGGTAAGTGGTATATCAGGACTCTATCTCGGATGTTAAGACTAGTATCATGATGCTTGTATCTTTACTTACTTCAAATGTAGCTCTATCGACATCTCTTCCGCCGGTACTTGGCCCAGCGCAAGATTGCGCATTGAATTATAATGGCTACGTCTTGCGTACATAAGTACCCCGATGATATTTCCACCTTAAATTCAAAAACGTAAAGCAAGTGATGTTTTGCAATGATGTGCGTGCAGAGAGATATATGTCATGTCTCACAGATTGATTCCTGTTAGCTACCTGGAGGGTGTAAATTAGAAATAAGACAGGTGGCGAGAGGCAGGGAGACAAACACCAAGCCGCTCCCTTGGCGTACCTCATCGGGCGCGGTACTGCTAATTTATCTGCGAAGGCCTCGAGACTGCCGATGACATTATGAGCGCGAAGGTTTGCCACGCTTTGCGGTACGTTTTGTCCTGCAAATCATCGCTGACAGTCAATGATGAACTAAGATTGTTCCTGAGACTCTACAGCAGACTCTACTTTGCGTTCTTCGATGCATTGGAAACACACGTTTGTTGCAGCAGTCTCCCCGAAAATCCGAGGAGACTGCTATAAAACGGCGTACGTGTCAGCTATTGCTCCCCCAGCTCTCAGCTCCCGGCAGACAGACTAAAGCCTAGTTGAACAGCACCTTCATTCCGCCATGCGCTTCGCTGCGACCTTCTCACCACATGAACAAAGACGGTACTATCCACACCAAGATCCTCGGTGCTGGCAATATCAGCCGACCCTCTTCTCTTGTCACTCGTGCATACTCCGTCTATGCGCGTGCTGGGACTGGTGTTCAATGCCAGTCCAACGTTCAGATGAACGACTGCGGAAAGCAGAATGCGCAGAACCAGATTACTAACGCCTTCGCTGGCGGCGGCTCGTTCCGCGACCGCGTTTCTAGTGTATATGGGAGTGCTGTCGTGTACGGCTGCGACTATGGCAACGGGCGGACGATGAACCATGATCAGTTCTTAGGTTACCCGGGGGCCATCGACGGTCAGTGCGGGGATACGTCCGGAGGCTATTATAAACTGCCAAACTGGAAAGCTTCGTATGGGAGGACGAATACTGGTATAGGCCCCTGTCGCGAGTGGTGAGTACTATTTGATTCCAGCCGACGCAATGGATGATCACCCAAAGTTGACTCGCAGATATGCTGTGTCGTATACGATATGTATAGGCTTCCGCGTAAGTGTCCAACCCATTTTCAATATATAAGTTAGTCATAGCTCAGACGTTTACAGGTCAATCAAAACGTGCATTTTTCAACAGTGGATTAGCGGGTCATCGCGAATATCTTATTTCCTACTGCCTGTGTCGAACCTGTATCTTCGTGGCGGTTTGTAAGGTCGCGAAGGTTCGTATTACGGTCGGTCTACAAAGGCAAGACAATTGCTTGGCCTACACTGGAACCACAGCGAAAGGAAAGAACAGTGTCATTGTTTAATGGGGTATGCACATTCCAGGACGTCAACGGCCGTCATCCAGAAATATGACGCCTTTAGTCGATCGAGCGTCGCGATATGTACAACTGTCGTGCCCTTCAAGTTGCTTGAGTGGTCGTGCATGCTCCCCGCAACCTTGAGCCAACGCGGGACACACGCGGAAGGGGCGTGGGTCGAGCTTCGTATAGCCACAAAAGGTGTGCCTCAAGCATGTAGCCTATAGAAGCGAGTCATTGGGACGAATGTATGAATCGTTTCCGTCTGAGGAGTCATGATGTCGCATTTCCGGCTGGGGTGGCTGCTTCCTGGACACCTTGTAAACTCGTGGCAGGCAATCTACGATCATCGATTGAACTGAATTAGTCCCGCGCTCTACGCATACACGAGCTGAATGTCAACGTGGTGATTTCAGCAAATTCACGACAACAGATCATGAAAATACCATACCTGTACTAGTAGATCGTGAACCTTATGACAATACGTAGTCCGCATGGACACTTCATGTCGACCCTGGTTTGAAAGACATCTCTTCGACTCCAATCGCTCGAGCTGCCTACGAACTAACCACCAGCGTTTTCCTCGTATCTCGAACACTGGCTATGTTCAGCTGGAATTCAGGAGGAAGTCATAACGGTGAGAGATCCAGTCAGCCTTACACCCAGCGACAGATGTCTGTCGACAACGCCAGAGGCCGACTTGATCGATGGTCCGACGGGAAGGGTACTGAGAGTAGGACGAAAGGATTGGAAAGGCAACTGTCGGCTGTTAGAAAGGAGGATGTCAGGAGCGCGCAGCAGAGTTGGCTCTCGCAGGAGGAGTGCACAAGATTGCAAACATCGAATCGTCGACTTGAAAGCGATAATGCCAGCTTGAAGGCTCAGTTGGCTGAGAAGAGCAGAGTAATCGCAGAAATGCAAGATGCACTTCAGAGGCGCACGAACGCGGAGCAGGCTCTGGCGATCGCGCACACCAGCGTCGAGGAGTACAGGCGCAAGCTGAGTACGCTTGAAGAGGCGTTCAAGGACAAGGAGACCATGCTCGGGTTACGCAGTGCAGAGCTCCGCGAGGCTCAAGCGTATCTTCCCATGACCGACACCATTTCGTATGCAGATGTCCTGACGATGGTACAACGTCTTAACGCCGAGATATTCCAGCTCGCCGCGCTGGTAGCGGACGCTTTCGCCTTTGATGGGCGAGGGTTGCCTCGGGATCAGCTCCAGAAGCAATGGGAGACTTCGGCGGGATGGGTCGGTAGAGGAATGACAGAGTTGTTGATGTCGATGAGGAATGGCGGGGATCCGGCTTGCGTTCAAGTCGCCCTGCAGGCGTTCTTGACCCGCTTCGCCATGCGAATCATCAACTCGTGGGACGCAGCGGTAGATACGCAACGAGATATCATACTGAATGGGATATTTTGGAGAATGCTTCAGGATGGTAAGTCGCACTTGCTCCATGTCACGTCGACCACATCCCACTGACAAACGTATGCATCAGAGTCCATGGCAGTTTGCGGAAAGTGGAAGGTCCTTACCAAACGTCATCTCAAATCGCTGGACACACCGTCGGTTGTCTCACAACTAAAAGACCACATTCTACAATATGTCTCCGACCTTCTTCTCGTCTCCGGAGCCAAAGCAGCCCCCCCAGGCATCCTTGAAATTATTAGCGAAAGATTTGGCGACAAGGTTACTGACATTGTAACCTCTGCCGTATCTATCCAAAGGGCAACTAAGGAGGATATCGTCTCGTCGGAGATACGACTTATACTTCCTCGTTACAACGAGCCATTCGTCGACGAACGTATGGAAGACATCGAGAAGCCCGAAAGAGATGCCGCAGCAGACAGCTTGGGGGCGACGTCGACAGAGCATGTGCTTTGCGCGACAGAAATCGGAGTCGTGAGGTTAGAGAAGGGTATGACCTCAGAAGGTGGGGAGCACAAAGAAGGGACGACTACGGTCACTGTGCTGAAGTCGAAAGTAGCTTTGAGGTCTCTGGTGGAGGTGTTCGTTCGAGTCAGACGTCCGTGATGTCAACGAGAAGTACGCGTCGCGTCGAGGGAGCGCGCCGAAATTTAGTTTTCTAGTCCTACCTACCTACTTAAGTTACCTCGGCTCGTATTGTCCTCTTGAGTTACATACCTCAATGTGCCCAGCTGTTGACTTCCCAGCAAAATAAATTGCAAACAACCTATTGTAAGTACCACGCGCTTCAGCTGACTCTGACGCAGAGTCCCACCAATATTCCTAACAACCCATTCGGAAACCTGTTCTGCGTCACCTAATACTATCCGAATAGACACTGTACAATAGCGATACCACTGTCCAGTTGACAACTTTCAAGTACAGAATCAAGCATAGAGTATTGAAGCGGCAGGCATTCAACGTGACTTCGATATATAAATCCTCGTAATTTGAGCCAAATCGCCATCAAGATAACATATGGGGTATATGTACATGCAGAAAACAAAGGAAACAAGTGCAAGCCATTAACACGCCAGTGCATCGTCATCATAGACGATCTTAGCGGGGCCACTATGGATGGGCCATCAGACAAGCTCAGCATCTGCACAAAAGATACTCACCGTTTCTCCACACCCTGAATCCATAAATTTCGAAGACAGAAAGATGTGAGTCACAGATAATGATATAGAGTGTATAATTATACGCACGTCTTCCATCCAGCTTATCTGAGCCTTCAATTCCGTCAAGCCACAAGAAAGCACAACCTTGAAGTTTTGCCTATAATAATGACCAACCGACCCTAGCTCTCTAGAGCGGAAGACCCTGGATGTATCTGCATATACCGTACAAAGGGTAGAGAAGAATTCTAGTGTGGGGTCAGGCGTGCTATAAGAACTTCTCGAACAGTGGAAGCTTACCAGGCTCCGTGTCGGTCCACTTGGGCTTTTGCTGCTTCCCTTTGTAGCATGTAACGTTGCAGGATATAGAGTCTAGAGCCTCTGAGTCTTGAGAAACTATGTTGAAGGTTTGTTCTGCTTCTTCAGACTCGCGAACCTTTGTGCCCTTGAACACATTGCGTAAGACGAAGAGGAAAAGTCGAGCTATTTGCGAATACCTTTGATAGAATTACGGAGAATGCATCTCGTACGCATACTTCTCCTGAGGGTCGAGTAACCAGCTTCTCACGTCGCTGTAGATGCTCCTGGTCGTTGTCGTTGTAAGGCGTAATGCATTTCGTCCCATACGTGAATCTGGCAACCCGGGCTGACACGAATTGTTCCAGGAAAAACGATGTAGCACCCTCAGCAACTGCCTTATTCCTGTGGAAAGTCTCTATCAATAAGACGCCGACTAAGAATCATGCCAGCATACGTATGGTTATCAGGGCGAGCTAGGTTTACGCCCATGCTTTCCAAGACAGTTCGTAGCCGATAAAAGAGCCACGGCGACGCCGCAAATCCACCCACAAGGAAGGCATGCTATCGCAAGTCAGTTGAGAGCATCATAGCGGAGAAGATTTCTTACTGTCACAGGCTTAGACGCAATGGAGCGCTGTCTCTCTATGGCTTCGATGATGCCAGTGACGGAAGGCTCAAAGAACTTCTCCAGCTCATGTCTGGTTTAACCAGGCGTGAGGTCAGAACCTAGGGATATAGTACTGGGCTCACCCTTCGAGAGAAAGTTGTCCGGCCCGAATCCCAAAGTCAGGGTCTCTATCCCGCATGGAACCAAACCGAATAAAAGACCGATCCTTTGGGTCTTTGAAGGTAGGCTTAGTTGACCTCTCGAACTGTTCTAGCATGGTTCTTAGGTCCTCATCGTTGCCATATCGTGAGTTCCGTAGTTTGGCTGAGTGCAGGTTAGTCACAGAGTTAATCAGAATATGTCTTGTGCACCTTTCAAAAATTCCAAAGCTCTCATGTTCACACGCGTGGAACCCTGGAGAATGCCTAAAGAATTGTTCAGTAACTTGAGAGATGCGTCGACGACAGAGATTGTAAACATACAATCTGCGGGAGCAATCTCCTCCACAGACACCGGTTGAGCCGTGGTGAACGCGTACGTGCTCAGATCTACCGTTCCTCCGCCGGCGTCAACGATCATCACGGTTTCGCCGTCCTAGGTTCCCGCCATTAGCTCGTGGTCAATAGATGAGCAAAAAAACACTGTACGCGAATAAAGCTCGAAGCAAGACCGCTGTTGACGCAGTAGTGTAGACTGGCTTCGCCTTCAGTGACGAAGTGTACACGGGAGTGTCCTGCAACGGTATCAGGGACCAATCCGGCCAGGACTGCGGCCTCGCGCATGTGGCCTTGCTGAGCGCCTTCCCATCCGTTTGGATGGCTGAGTACAACTTCGATGCGATCCTGCACAGAGGTCCAGAGGCTTTCTCCGTTGGGATGCGTCTCGACGATGTACTTGCGCGCGCAGTGGAATAGATACGCCAAAAAGTCGGCAAAGACGTCTGTCACCGTCTTCCTCGGCGGTAGAGGTGGGAGGTCAGACCGGTTCAGGCCTTCGTGCGGAGACGCTTGAGGACGAAGATGAAACTTAAACCTGCAGAAATCATGTTCAGGATTATTGTGAAGAGTGGCCAGTCCACTCGTACCATTCCACGAATATCAAGTCTTCGTCCTCTGCCACCAGCCGCATTGCTGTGTCCCGGGCTTCCGCTCCAGCCGCACGCACTTGTCCATCTTGGGTATACCAGAGGATGGATGGAATCTTGAAATCTCCGTTCTCCTGGCCAGGAAATCTGAAGAGTGAGAAAGAACATACATTATTTAGGTTGAGATATGAGTAGTCTGTCATGAAAGACCGCACCTGGTGACAGTTTGGATCCGCGGCACCTCACCGGGGTCCAAAATTGCATAACCAATACCGCTGAACGTCGTTCCAACATCGAATGCGAGAACCAGTTTGCGTAAAGGGCCTTGGAAAGCTTTGAGTGCCGCCATGGTTATCGGGATCTCGCAAGTAATCACTAGGGGCGATATATAGCTCCGGCAATGGATGCGCAGACCCAGATACGATTGGCTGCGCAAATGAAGACAGCGTGAACCCCATAAACGCAAGGGCTATCTTCAGTGTGTTTACACGTTGTGATCATTGAGGGGGTGTTCTTGACAAGGTGTAAAGCGCGTGGTTGCCTGACCGTGCTGAATGATCTGAACCTTGTGTGGACGAGCACCCGTACTACAGAATAGTAGCTGAACCTAGTGCAGCGCACCGAAAGGGACAGGCAGATCCAATGTCAATTAGGGCTGTTCGAATATGGCCACCTGTTGCAAACAGCCACGTAGACGCCTGAGAATATTATATATTCGTGGCAAGTGCGAGGCAGTCATATTAGCTTGCTGCTGCAGACCACAGGTGCTTGCGGGAGAACGCATGATCGAGTTGTTCGAGAATGATCGTGTGAGGGAACAGGCAAAGACGACATGGACGCACCAGCACCGGATTGAACTGCCACGCTTCGTGCAGTAAAACGATAGGAACATGACAGGAAGAGGGTAAGCTTCGGCACGCCACAGCGTATTTCCTCTGAAAGACATAGGTGTTTAACGTCCATCCGCTCTATACAATCCTGTCATGTTCAACGCCCTCTTAAATTGGTTCTTCGACGGGTTCTTGGGGGGTCAACAACGGGCGCTACCGCTGGCAGGGCCTGGTCATGGCGAGAGAGACCGGGAGGAGATCGGGGAAGTAAAGAAACGAGAGTCGGAATTGAAGGTACGCCTAGCTCAGATGGAAGGTCGTCTCAAAGAAGCAGATGGACGCTTGAGGGAAGCGGACGGGCATGCGAGGGAGGGAGAAAGGCGTATCAGAGAAGCTGAGAGGCGGGCCAAGGAGGCGGAGGTACGTGTTACAGAGGCCGAGAGGCGGGTCAAGGAAGTTGAGGGTCGTGTCAAGGAGGCCGAGGGACGGGCAAGAGACGCCGAGCGACGCTTCAAGGCCGCCGAAGAAACCTCCGCTGCACTTCGCAACGCGCAGACGAAGGAGAACAATAGTTTGCGATCCAGAGAGCAGAAGACTGCGATCGCCACACGCCAATTGCAGTCCGCTCATGACGCTCTTCTCAAGGAGAAAGAGACATGGACGAAGACGCGGGAGGAGAACGCGCAACTGCAGCAAAGCCACGCCCAGATTAAGAAAGATTTGACAGCAGCGCAGGAAACGGTCAAGGAAAAATCCCGCGAGGTGGAAATCCTTCGAGCAGCTATAACTGACAAAGACAGCTTGTTGCAGACGCGGGGATCTGAACTCCGAGAAGCACAGGCGTATTTGTCGAAGACCGACAGCCGTTCGCACGCAGAAGTCCTCGGGATGGTACAACGTTTGAACGCTCAGATATTCCAACTCGCTGCCTCCGTCGCCGATTCCTTCGTCTACGAGGGGTCGTCTACATCGCAAACTCAGCTGCAGACGCAAAGGATTAGCGTGGTAAACTACATTGGCGAAGGATTAGCGGACCTACTGTTGGCTATGCGATACAGTGGAGAGTCCGCTTGTGTACAGATGGCCCTTCAAGCATGTCTGTGCCGTTTTGCGTCCCGAATCATTGGTGCATGGGATTTGTCCTTCCAGGAAATGCAGAATGACGTGATTCAAAACATCTATTTGAGAATATTCAAAGGAGGTGAGTGTGCTATCAATAACTGTCGCATAATGGCCAATCTGACGTGAAACAGAACCATCTGCCATATGCGGAAAATGGAAATCGCTCACTAGACAGTATGCCAGGGAGTTAGGGGAAGGTCAGGATACTACCTCACCCTGTAAGGGATACATCTTGGCGGAAATGTCGAATATTCTGCTCGTGTCGGGAGCAGCAACGGATGCGCAGGATGTGTCAAGGGCGATGGAGGAGCAGTTCGGAGACAAAGTCGTGGATATCGTGATGTCGAGCATCGCTGTTCAGAGAGCTGTTGGAGAGGACATCGTTTCAAGCGACTTTCAAATCACCTGCCCTCGTTTCAATGAGAACTTCGTCGTGGAGGAGATGGAGGACGTCAATGATGATGGTCGTCAACCGATGTCGCGAGGAGTCTCTACGAAGTCCACGGTATTATGTGCCACGGATATCGGTCTCAAGAGGCGCGAGAACCGAAATTCTGGCGATCCTGTCGGAACAAGCGAAGTGGTGGCCGTTACTATGCTCAAGTCGCGAGTGGCGTTGTCGTCATTGGCCGACGAGTTGCTTGAGGAGTATCCGCAGGCATACTGAAATTTTTTGAGTGAACGACGTCAAGATTGTTATAGTGAGCAGATTTCAGACTCACCTCCAGTACTTTTCTTGACCGCCAAACCTAGTATCCCATTTGCTACAGGACGGTTGCAGAGAAATCGTCGGTTCGCCCGAGTTTGTATGTTATAGAGTGCGTCGTGTTACGAGCTCACGTTGTTCTGAGGTTCATACGGTCATTAGAAGTGATTGTTATATAAATTATCGCAAGCATTCCGCAACTCACAATGTGGCATCGCCGTCAGTGAAAAAAATAAACGCAATGAGGACTCAGGATATCGATATCAAAAGTTACGGTATAGCGCCTGTTGTGGGACATTCCTCCAAAGTCGGGCGCACGGGCCGGTAGCGCTGCTTGTCGGGATTTTCCATTTTAGTATGTGCGTCGGGATGCCTAAGAAGCGCTGTTTCTTGAACTGGTCACACATCTCCTCCTCAGAAATACGCCGGGTCGAATCGTATCGAATACCTTGTTGGCACCTTCTCTATCTTTATCATTACTCAAGCGGCATTTTTGCTATACCAAAGTGGTGTCGGGCTGTGCTGCGCCTCGGGAGTGAACGTGACTTCGACCCAACTTCGACCTCATGCTCAAAGGACCACGACTAGGACGTCGTACGCACGTACACTCGGACTATCGCAGCGTTGATTAAGTGCACTCGAATGCCGCAAAACTCATCGAAACATGGAGAAACCGCTACCTGACATTCCGCAAACGTCGACCTCGCGCCCAAGGGACGCTCAGATTACCAACCCGGCTACTCTGACTGTTGAGGCTCGCGAACATCTTCAAGAGTTTATCTTGCGAGCAATTAAGGATGAGGGTGCTGCAGGGAGTACAGTAGACGGTGCGGAAGAGTGGGCCAATGCCCTGGAGAGTGC
The DNA here is from genome assembly GCA_011032875.1 of Phlebia tremellosa. Taxonomy (NCBI): domain Eukaryota; kingdom Fungi; phylum Basidiomycota; class Agaricomycetes; order Polyporales; family Meruliaceae; genus Phlebia; species Phlebia tremellosa. The sequence continues at coordinate 7,699 of JAAIFI010000174.1, read as the reverse complement.
GCTTGGAGTACTTGGGGAGCGCATAGCGATGGGCGGTTGGCTGGCGGGATCGAGGAGAGCTCGGGCGATACGCAGGGAAGTTGAGGAGCGCAAAAGAGAGCGTGAGAGAGATGCAGGAAATGTGAAGAAGGAGAGCACAGAGGCGAGTACGTTGAGGACGGACGAGTCCAAGGCAAAGGCCACCAGCACCGGTGTGCAAGACATAGTGTGTAGGCAAGATCATCGGTACCTATCGATAGGCCGCCATGACGGCTGCAATTGTCAAAGGACTGAGCGGTCATGGCGAGCTGACTTTCAGTCACTGGGCGAAGCTATTTCAAGGCAGGTAGCTCTCCCTCCGAAGCCCACTGCGAAACATCTACTGCTCACCGTCTCTCCTTTCGGTGCACTCCAACCTCAATCCTCCAATGATTTGGGCTACGAATTTGTGCCTTCCACCGCGCAATGCACATTCACTGCTAGCGCGTTCGCTTTGCCGCAGGAGCCGTATTCTGAAAGCGACGTTAGAGGAGCGATTATATGTGGTCTTGATTCATGGGATTGTAAGTAGCATATCTCATCTTGTCATGTACAAATTGACGCAACACTATAATTACTGCAGGGGATGCTTCCCTCGACAAAGGTGCCGTCCAAGTTGTCGGCGGAACATTTTCGTTGCAGGGTACTGAAACAGCTACTCAGCATGCCGCACTAACGAAGGTCCTTCGGCTCAGTGTCTTTGTCTACCTATCAAATATCCTTGAACAATCTCTTCTGGCCGATTCTCACGTTCCACTACGTTTCCCCAAACCCTCTCTATCGCCAACAACGCAAGCGGGCGCGTCGGTTTCACGTACGCTCAGCACTTCGCACGTCGGGCATAAACCGAAGCGCGAGGCAGGCTCGCTAACGGGATGGTGGGCATTCATATCGCGTAAAAAGGACCACCTTCTGCAGCGTGCGACACCGTTGGTTTCGGGACACACTCGCCGGGGATCGCTGGAGCTTCCGCTGACGCGCTCACTCACTCCCGACGGTGCCTTTCGGACAGCACATGCACAGACCTCGACAGACAGCACAGGCAGTTCGCCTACGATGCGCTCACGGCGATTTTCCTTGATCCCTGACTATCGGCCATCGTTCTTGCAGTCCCCGCTAGACGGTCATGACCCGCCGCGGGACCGCACATCGGTGGAACGGCCGTTCGCAACAGCGCTGGCACGCATTGAGCAGTACCGCGCACTTCTGAGCACCAGCCCGAGCGTGAGCCTCGCACCGCCGTCTCTGTTAGTGGCACTTGCGGATCAAGAGAAGAGCGACCCAGAACGTAAACTGTGCGGAGACGAGAAGACAGCACTAGGAAGCCTGTTGGGATGGGAGGGCAAGAATGCGAGCGGCGCGGGTATGGCGGACATGACAGGTTTCGTGCGGCAGCAGTCGTTCTCGGTGCTATACTCGGAGTATGTTCGTCAGCCGACTGTGTCGACATCTCTGCCTACCACTCCAGGTGCATCAAACGCATCGTCCTCTTCTCTGTCGTCCTCTCAGCCTCCATCACAAATACAAGCTACCCAGCCAATGCTGTGTGGAAAGCGGAGGCGGTGGATGACATTCCGATTCTTCTCGCGGGATACCGGAGCAGATGATTGTCTGGGAGACTTGCTGTTCAAATTATGCTGTCGTGCAAGTGAACCTTGCGACGAACCTAATTGTCGGTCCAGACGCGGCGAGCATGAGCTACGCTTCACTCACGGCTCCCTACGCGTCACTGCAACAATCGCCTCGACGACCGAGACATCTCAAACTAGAGACGCTGCGCAAGAATTACCTGATATGTGGCAAAGCTGTGTGATTTGCGGCAAGGAAACATCAAAACAACGAATGCATGATGGAACATAGTGAGTATCACACTCGTCAATATCTGTACTATGTACTCAGAAAGCGTCAACTCCTCCTCAATATAGCTTATTCTCTTTCGCTAAATTTTTAGAGATACTCATATATTCCCCCACGTTATCCGCTATCAGCCCATCGTTATGCCAGCATACCACACTTCCACAAAGACCATGGACATCAACCGATACCCCTATACCACAAGCTCGGATGAACATATTGCGCAAATTCTCATTGCGAGGACGTTCAGTAACGTTTTCACTGTCCCCTGTAGAAGATGTCTACGAGGTTCGCGTGCCCCGGCTTCAAATACTCCGCACGAAAGCGAACGAGCGGTCCAGCGACCGTGACATTCGCTCACCGGAACTCACAACATCTCTCGAAGCGGATAAGCGGGCACTCCGTCGGGAGATGATGCGCTTTTGGCAAGGGCTATCGGAGCATATTGACGAGTTGGAAGGCAACTTTGTGAACGATCACCCAGCGCTTTATCAGAAGCGTCTTCCGCGCCTGCCGTCTGCAGACGACGCGTACGATACGTTTGACGATGGCGGGTTCACGACGCCCAAGGGCTTGCCATCGAGTCTACCGCCTCTGCCGCCGAATACTCCCCGGACGCCAGGTACTGCTCAGACATACCCCTTTCCTGACAAGTCAACGAGCGTATCTTCTACCGCTGGTCCTCAGTCCGAGTCGACGCCGTCCACGATATCGTCTACTTCGTCCACGATATCGTCTACTTCGACCACGATATCGTCTACTTCGACCACGATATCGTCTACTTCGACCACGATATCGTCTACTTCGACCACGATATCGTCTACTTCGACCACGATATCGTCTACTTCGACCACGATATCGTCTACTTCGACCACGATATCGTCTACTTCGACCACGATATCGTCTACTTCGACCACGATATCGTCTACTTCGACCACGATATCGTCTACTTCGACCACGATATCGTCTACTTCGACCACGATATCGTCTACTTCGACCACGATATCGTCTACTTCGACCACGATATCGTCTACTTCGACCACGATATCGTCTACTTCGACCACGATATCGTCTACTTCGACCACGATATCGTCTACTTCGACCACGATATCGTCTACTTCGACCACGATATCGTCTACTTCGACCACGATATCGTCTACTTCGACCACGATATCGTCTACTTCGACCACGATATCGTCTACTTCGACCACCTCCACAGATCAAGATTCGTTGCAGAGGCTCACGACTCTTCGCCACACATTCCAGCGGACGGAGCAGGAATTGTATATTGAGCTGTCGCATACGCCAACATATAGCTTGAATGACGCACGACGGTCATTCCTGTCGGCAGCGCGTGGCGCGACGAAACGACTATGTGCGTGGGAGGCGAAGCACGCTGCAAGGCCGCCTTTACCTTCTGACCCGGCTGCAGACACTGAACCAGAGTGGTGGAAAACTGGCTGTCATGCGGTGCCCGGAGGAAATGTGATTGTTCGCGAAGATGATTGGGGCAGTATCATCGCGTTCACTTTGAGGTACGTCAAGTCTCATCACGATGTAATGGACTTGGTCAGCTAATGAGACTTTCTAGCTCTGTTGATTACCAGAAAGAACTCGTAAATATGTCGGCCAGTCGTTCTGCGATCGTTTCGCCTGTCACGCCCTCCGCGTCCACTCCTCTACGCCCATCATTCTTTGGCAAAACCGCCTCCGTGAAATGGTTTGGATCTCCAGCGGCATCCCCTGACCCAGACCAAGAAGGGATCGTTTGGCATGAGCCCGAAACCTACTCTGCTGTCATTAGTAGAAAAGAGCATCCCCGCGATCCCACCTCACTCTTGAAGCTCGGACTCCCGGATGTACTACGTCAGAAAGCTCTGCCCGACTCTCCGGGGACAGGGCCGTCCAAGTTTGCCACTATCGGGCTGTCAATGGGCAAAGGCCTTGCGGTTGGCGCGCCGCCCGATGCGTGGTCTAAGCCGGAAGTGCAGGTCTCTAGGGAAGAAGCAGACGGACTATTGACCGCGACAACTATAGACAAGATCGACAAAGTTTTGCACGACCTCGAAGCCGTGTCCGACGGCCCTAAGTCTGCACGAGCCGGGTCATCGGAGACTCATCTTTCTTCGTCGACTTTCGTCGAAACGAACATACGCAGAGGAAAGGCATCGTCGATTATGTCCACCGACAGCGATGCGACGACAATGGACAATAGTCATAACTCGACGGTTCCGCCAACGCCTCCACCAAAGGACACAGACTTTCCAAAAGAGATGCTTACCCCGCAGGATACCTCTTCTTCTGAAAAACCAGAAGCAGAACCACAGACGCCTCCACTTCCCTCGAGATTCGCCAACACGATATCGTCAGCGCTTCAGTACATGCTTGGAACGGGGGACACACCGTCCGCTCCTGCTAAACACCATCACGGGCTCTTGTCAGCCACAGCATCGCCTGCAATCGACGAGAAGCCACATATCAAATATGATTGGACAATTGGAAAACGGCTCAAGTTCAGCTGCACGGTATACTACGCGAAACAATTTGATGCCCTCCGACGGCGCTGTGGTATCGAAGACACGTTCTTGCATAGTCTGTCTCGATGCGAAAACTGGACAGCGGAGGGCGGGAAGAGCCGTTCAAACTTTTGGAGGACAACTGACAACCAGTTCATCATCAAGACTTTAGTCAACGCCTGGAATGTTGCCGACCTGTGAGCATGCTCCTACTCTGGAACGATATATACAATCCTGACGGTATTGTGTCATTTGCAGTCACGTCCTCATCGAGTTAGGACCATCTTATTTCCGATATATGGACGCGACCACTAGCAGGCCCACCGTACTGGCAAAGTTGCTGGGTTTCTACACCGTCGAAATCAAGAACCTTGAGACAGGTACTACGCAGGCCAAAGCTGACCTGCTCATAATGGAGAACCTCTTTTATAAGCAAAACATCGTCAAGACCTTCGATTTGAAAGGTATTCAAGGTCGCAAAGTCAAGCCTTCGAGCAGCTCGTCCGGAGCAAAGACGTTGTTTGATGGAGAGTGGATAGAGGGTAAACGTCCTTTTCTGCAGTGGTGTTGAACAGCGCTGATTGCGAAATATATTTCCAGATCAACAACGTACCCTGACACTTGTGCGGCCGCATTCGAAGGTGGTTCTTCAAGAGGCCATCAAGGCGGATAGTGATTTTCTTGTGAAGAGCAACATTATGGACTACTCGTACGTCTCACTTTTGCGATAGGTTGCTTCACAGCGGTACTGATCCTCCATACGCTATAGTCTTCTCGTTGGCATCGACGAGAGCAGAAAGCAACTCGCCTGTGGATTAGTGGACACGATAGGTACCACACAGCGTGAATCGCTCGGCATGGGTCACTCACCGTCTCTGTTTTGTAGGTAGTTATACATTTGCAAAGACGTTGGAGTATAAGGCAAAGCAAGGATTGAACTCTGGTAAGGAAGTTACTGTCGTGCCTCCACACGAGTACCAGGAGAGGTTCGTGAATGCCATGGATAGTTATTTTGTCGCCTGTCCAGGTAATTGTGTTTCACTGTCGACTCTCCCTATACTCTAGCACTAATCTTCACGCACAACAGACAAGTGGTCGCGGCCTCTCGACGATACGAAAATTCCAAGTGATTATAGGCGACTCCCGAGTGTGATTTAATTCATTCATCACAAATCCTCCTCAGCATAAATCGTTGAACGGACCAGACTTCAGCTATGGAAATTAATCTTGACTATGCAACAAACTGTATCATGATCAGCCACCATTTGTACCATATCGCACGCATTGTATCCTTGTAGCTAGTGCCGTAGTACCAAGCTAGTACCCATTAGAGTCAGTCAAATCATCATCACAATACACGAGACCTCGCCGAAGCCGGAGTGAGTTCTCATGCCAAGTCATCGTTATAGCCCACATCGTCACGCACGCCATCCTAAGCAGACCAAGGTGTTCCAGCGTCACCCTCATTCCACAGTTCTCGCAACCCGCTCGCCATTTGTTCGAGAGGTAGATAGGATTACTAATGACTCGAATCAAGTAGATTCCGCTCGATCGCGAGACAACGCCTCTTGATTACCAAAGTCTGCTGAGTTATCCAAGACCGATCTAACATGCTCTCACCGAGGCTTCGAATGACGTTGAATTGGAACACTGTAGAGCAGAGTTTGGGAGTATAAGTAGGCGAGTTCGAGACGGTTGCCGAAGAACTCATTTCCCATCCCCGAATAAAATCCCATCATGTCTATCCGACCCGTCTTCGTTGTTGCTGGTGTCGGCAACGGTACAGGTCGGTCGCTGAAAATGATAACGATCCCAAGACACCTACTGATACAAGAGTGAACTTTACAGGAACTGGTGCTGCTACCGCGTTCGTAGTGCAGACTGTCTACTGCATAAAACTTAGCTGACATATGATCATGTCGGCAACAGACACGCCTTCGCAAAAGCAGGCTATAGGGTCGCTTTGATCGCACGTAACGCAGACAACCTTAACAATACCGTGAAAGCCATCAAGGCTGCTGGAGGCGAAGCAGCTGCATTTCCCGTGAAAGAATACAGCTACCCCGCCGTTATCGCGGTATTCAACACGATCAATGCACACAAGTGGTCTACTTCTGAGCCTGCGGAAGTCCGTGTCGCGCTCTGGAATGCTGGAAGCGCGCCATTCAAGAACTTCTTGAACATCACCGAGGAAGATTTGAAGGAGGCTCTCGATGGAAACGTCGTAGCTCCCTTCGCGTTCTCGAGGCAGGCAATCCTGACGTTCCAGAAGAACTCCATTGACAATCTGGGGAAACGAGGGACACTTCTGTTCACTGGCGCGACAGCTAGTATACGGGGTAATGTCACCACCAGCGCATTCGCAGCTGGAAAGTTCGGCTTGAGAGCCTTGAGCCAGAGTTTGGCAAAGGAATTCGGAAAGGAGAACATTCACGTAAGATATCATCATTATATCAACTTGGTGGATGACGCTGACGTGTTGTCGTCTGTACAGGTCGCTCACGTTAGTCATGTCCTGTCCAGCGTAATACTGATCGGACTCACCGATTCTTCATTTGCAGACCATCATCGACGGTGGCATCCTTACCGACCGCTCCGCTTCCCGCAGAACCGGAGAGGCTCTGGAGGAATTCAAGAGAAACCAGGACATTCGTCTCAGCCCTGAGAGCATTGCTTCGGTAAGGAATCTTCTGTCTCGCGCATCGAGAAGATACTGAAAGATAATCCAGTCTTACATCTATCTCGCCAACCAAGATAGGTCTGCCTGGACATGGGAGCTTGACCGTGAGTGGTTTGTGGTGCGTCCGAGCGTCCTTATACTGATAAAACTCTCAGTCCGGCCTGCACACGAGAAGTGGTGAAAGGGCAAAAGTTTTCGAAGTCCATGTAGTACGAATGATCACCGGCCAATGTTGCCTGCCTGAGATTCAGTTGTGTATAAAAGTGTATCAAAAAATCTCAACAGTTATGGATGAACTCGAGGACCCCTTGAACCTGGAACATATTGCGTATCTCACATTGACTGGCAGTGGGAGGAATTTGAGCCTTACTACGTCGTCGTAAAGGGCTGAGTGCCCCTCTAGTGCCCCTGTCCCATACTCGAAGACAGAACGGCAACAGAACGGGTCTAAAAACATTGTTAGCGCATATAATAGCAAGCTTTGAGGAAGTCTGACTTACATTGTATGCTCCCTATCACGCAATCAGCCCTGAAAATTGCAGTACAAAGTATTCCAAGTCATTGGTGACACTTTTGCAGAACGCAGGACCAGCGTAGTCTCCGTTGCTGACCATAAACGAGCTAAGGAAGA
>JAAIFI010000173.1:0-66583 GCA_011032875.1 Phlebia tremellosa | reverse complement strand
CCTTGAGAGGTCGGTTTTGAGCGCCGTACACTGTACTCCAGCTCAACCTGGAGGGGACGGTTCCTCCTCGAGAATAGCCTCGCTTGGCTCACTGCTATAATACCCTCTGCACAAATATCACGTTCGTTACAGCCTCTGGTATCATCTCTTCGTCCGCACTCACACCCTCTGCTAGTCAGTATGTCCATCCCACGGTCAAAGTCTGCACCTCATGTGCACGCATCGCAACCTTTTCTCTCGCCAGCCTCTACCTCAAATACCAGTCGTGCGCGTCGACCTAATGTCGTTCTGCCAAGGCATCGGAGCGCCTTCGCCTTGTCGGAGGCCACATCCTCTGCAGCCTCCTCTTCACACTATACGCCTCTCGTAGAACGAACGGAGGATCCATTCAACCTCACTGGCTTCTTTTCCTCGGGGCTGTCTGTGCCCGACAAGCAGTCCGAGAGTTCGTGGGGTTGGCTCCGCCCAAATGAAGACGGCGGGAACTCCGAGAGCGAATCGAGGTACATGGCCTCCGGCTGTGTCTCACCAATATCGGAAGAGGATGCCGAGTTATTCTATGACGAGAAACCGTGTCTGTTCTTTGACAAGTTGAAGAACAGGTTGGCTGGTGAGGTCATTCGGGAAGAGGACAAATTGGGTGTACTCTCTCTGCGTACGTGCTTCTTGTGATTATCATGATGACGCGCCCTTGATACTGTTACCTCCTGCCAACTAGCTGGTGTATTCGTGTCTGAATACATAGACGACGCGTCTTCGTATGACTACCTGCTATCCCGTTATAACGAAGGCGACCCCGAAGACGATAACGCATTGTACGAGACGCTTTGTGCGCTTCGTCAGTCCCACATGCCTGTCGATGACCTGAAAAATGACATCGGGATCGACGTCCGGCAAGGGTTGTTCTCACCTACAGATGATGGCAAGGACGAGTACCCCATACTAGGTGGGCATGGGTGGCAGTCGTTGTTATGGCAGGGATTCGATACAATTCTTGACGTTGTATCTGTATGAGTAGCTAGGATTTTGTGTATCTGTTTCTATCGTATCATCTCAGTAATTTAACAGCATGATTTCATCGTTCATCATCACTTGTTACGATGCGGCCATGAGTGAATTTCAGCCAGGGGACAGTCGTGAGAATATATTGCGCGCCTAACGCGAGAGAGCGCGTGACTGGGAGAGATATCAAGATATTTCGATCTCCGCCAGGATGAGTTTCGGCGCTCCATCTTGACCGTTACCGTCAAAATTCCCACCCTCGACTCTTTTCCCACAGTCCACCTCTCACGCTGTGGGAACTTCAGATATGAGCTTTACGGACTCAGTCTTCCTGGGTCCGTCTTCACCTCCTTCCTCCCACCTTCACTTCTCTATGGGCTCGCCATCTCCTCTCGACCCTCAGGAGCATTTTCCTCCCCCAGAGACCCCAGGTCTGCACGACCTGTCGCGCTCGGGTTCTCCCCCACAAGCTACTCTGGATGCACTAGTATGTACGCTTCAGTTTCATCCGTTAGCAGCTCAGGAACGCGTTATAGGTCAACACACCTCACTCGCCAAGCTTGGGAGACGTGCCACCCACAGGCACTCCTGAGGGGTCCTCGTCTGCTGAAGTTGAAGCAGCACTCGCTTCCGGGGCAAAGCCTCCAGATGCGAATAGCAATGGTGTACAGGTTAATAGTTGGGCCCCAGCGGCCACTCTTGGCCACCCACCCAGACAGCCACACGGATCGCTACCTGGACCGTCATCACCTGCTCCCCCTGTGAGTTTCATCGCGAACCCAAGCGTCTCAGCGTCTAATTAACCCAATGTTGCGCCACAGCGAACATCCGCGAAGCGCAAGCTGGACGCGTCGGAAAGCGACGACCCGCACACGAAGATACGTCGTGTCGTGCAGAACCACATCACGCAGAACCCTGCACAGGCGATACCAATGACTACCGTGCTGTGTCTTCACGCCGCTGTCGCCCAAAAATCTTATGGCAGCGAGAAGCGCTTCCTCTGTCCCCCACCTATCGTGCACATCGAAGGCCCGGTGTGGAATATGAAGGCGCAGCAGCTGTCCATGGCGGTAGTCTCCGAGGGCGGCGAACGCTCTTTCGAGCAAAGGGCGCCTATTGACCACAATCTCGCCGCTAGCTTCAAGTTCCTGCACGTCACAGGATCGGCTAAGTCGAAAAGTTTCCAATTGGCGTTGGATATTGCGGAGCCTCCCCATTCCATCCCAGACCCAAGCGAGACTGCGCCAATAGGACGAATATGGGCATCATTCGAGTCTGCGCCCGTCACTATCATCTCTAAACCATCGAAGAAGACGGCAAAGACGCGTAATATTGGCTCATGTATACTTGCTGGTGGCCCTGTATCGCTCTTCAACCGGATAAACTCGCAGACGGTACGAACCAAGTATATGACCGTCGATAGCAACCAGATCTCTGCCAGCAATTTGTCATGGTCCGCGTTCAACATGACAGTTACGCGACCGTTTGAAGACCCGCCAGCTGGTATGTGCTTTATGCAATTCAAACATGTCTTGCAATCTAACTTTCGATCACAGCGGGCCCTACCGCAGTTACATATGGGAGCGTAGTAGTGCTCTTCGATCCGCTGACCGGCGTTCGGAGTACACCGCTTATAATCCGTAAGGTCGATAAGGGCCGCATTACACCAGACGACGGTGGTCCTGTCAGTCAAATGCAGAAGATCGCGCTGCAACGCGCGTCAGAGGACGGTACGCGACAATACTTGTCTGCGGCAGGCCCAGCATCTACGCCAGGGGTCGTCGCGCAAACTACGGGTCTTAGCAACCAGACGGGCGTGCACGCGTTGGTGTTCCAAGCTCCTCGGATACGCGAGGAAATGAAGAACGGGCAATCGGTGATAACGGATGAAGTGGACGATTATCTATGCTGGACTATCGTGGGCATATGTACGTGTCTTCTTACATGACCGCTCTCCATGCGCTCTAACCACGCTTCCACCCATCAGCTAAATTCCAATATACCTTCTTCGACGCGTTTGGCCAAAACAACAACGTTCCTGAAATGCCAATAACCCCTTTCCCAACGTTGTTCACTGCCCCTGCGTATCGTCCGGGTAACCACAGCCTCGAGTTGACTATCGCTAACTTCTTCTACGAAGACCCAAAGAGTCAAGGACAACGTGCACTGGATATTTATCTAGGAAACTTGGGACCACTACAATGTCGTATCTATAAAGCGCCTCCGCCAGGACCATTGACGAATGTGGTTGGTCCGCAACAACCTCCACATCCACACTACATTCAGGAGGTCGGTGCAGATGGCATACCCCGGGCTGACGATAATCAAGCGAACATGTTCGGCAACGACTATCTGATGCCTCCTATCCACAATATCGTGATGGTTGATTTACCTCCAATGGAGGACATTATCGCGGCGCTCGAGGACGAGGAGGCGGCGATGCCGAACGGGGGTCCGCAGAACGGTAACGGCGCGCAGCCTCATCCACCGGCTGTACAGGGCAAGACGCTACCGCTGCTGTTCATTCGTTCTTACGACGGGGTTGGGTACCACTCCGGTCGATCGCTGCAGCTGGAGAACCTCTTCCAGACCCTGGACCTCTCGTCAAGCGCAGCTGCGGGCAATCTCGACCACCAGGCATGGCTGGCTGCCGCGCAGGCAGCGGCCACGGTGGAGGGTGGACTGCACGGGTGGACGCTGAGAGTGTTGTAAAGGACAGACGCAGTACAGAATACATTGGTTGATGAGGGGTGTCTATTCAGCGCAGTACAAGTATCTATTCCGGTTGCATTCGCTGTGAATCGTCTCGTTTCGTGTTGTGATTATTAACTGTCGCTTTCGTTATGCAGCTTTTTTTTTCTCGGTTGATTCGATCATGTTGTATTCGTACGGTCTATTTTTCTGGAGGAATGTAAATTCGTCTGCTGGACTTTTTCGTTTTTTACGAGAAGGTTTTGAACGCGTTTTGGGAGGGTTTGGTCGCGCGCCGGGCTCTAGGCGAGAGGAGGCGTGTCGAAATGACGTCCCAGATAAGATAAGATCCTCTCCGAGCCGCCTCGAAACTGTCTGGATCGCCGATGACGGCGCAACATGGGCGCCAAATGCGTATGTCCACCTGCGGTCGAGCAGAAATGAACAGCAATTACGCGAGAATAAACCTTGAATAATGGCCGCCGTCGTGCGTCCACTCGGTGAAATTATGCGACGAGGACGAGCGTGAGCAGTGTCTGATGCCAGTATCAACGCCAGAGACCGAGGATTATCATCACTGTGGCACGTTCGTACACTCCGGGCAGATGCAGCGTTCCAGTTTCACCCCAATGGGCCCAATCGATGAGCAGCCTTCGTCCTGATGCAGCCAGCCGTCCAATCCTCTCTAGCTCCGACATTTTTGTTTTTGAGCGCCAGCTTTTTTGGCCCCATATATAATCCGCCGTCCTCCTGTGTTCTGCAAAACTCCCCTTTACCATCCCACCCTGCTGTTCAGACCCCCTCGTACAACCATGGCATCCATCAGATCCCGCATCGAGTGGTTCGCCCAGCTCAACACCGCCAATGCCCCCACCCCCACCGAGGAGACCAAGTTCCAGCGCAAGGTAAGCGAGTCGTACCATATCCATCGCGCACTCATGCAAACACCCCTCCCTAGACGTCGATCATTGCGACCATCGGTACGCGACGCTTGCGGTCTTGAGCATGCACGCTTGGATTCTGAACCCTTTGTTCCTCGCTAGGTCCCAAGGTCAACACTCCCGAGAAGCTCGGCGAGCTCGTTCGCGCTGGTGTCAACATTGGTGCGTTGCATTGACTGTGCCTCTCATCTCTTTCTGATAAACCATCCCACAGTTCGCATGAACTTCTCCCATGGCTCGTACGAGTACCACCAGAGCGTTATCGACAACACTCGCAAGATGGTCGCTGGTAAGTGTGCCGCTTTATCTACTCGGACCGCATCTGAATACATATGCTCCTGCAGCCAACCCCAACGGCCGCCCTGTTGCCATTGCTCTGGACACGGTACGTATTCCGATACTGGTTATCTGCGGTTTACCAACGCGATTTTGCCCTGTTTACAGAAAGGCCCTGAGATCCGTACTGGTTTGATGACCGACGGTATCGATGTAAGTTCAATAGCCCGCCTTTAGTCCAGATATGTATCTTACAAGCCACTCTTCTAGGTCGCGATCAAGGCTGGCCACGAGTTCATTGTCTCCACCGACGACAAGTACGCCGAGGCCTGCTCTGACAAGGTTCTGTACATGGACTACGTGAGTATATGCGCGTCAAATGATATCGCGCTTCCTTTATACTGAGAATCGCTTCAGAAAAACCTGCCCAAGGTCACCGCACCCGGCAAGTACATCTACGTCGATGATGGTACGTGTTTTGGAGAAATGGGCTAGAAATGACATTCTCACGTACCTTTCGCAGGTATCCTCACTCTCTTGGTCACCGCCATTGACGGAACCAACGTCCACGTCCGTGCCTTGAACAACGGTACCCTCTCCTCGAAGAAGGGTGTCAACCTCCCCAAGACCGCCGTCGATCTCCCCGCCCTGTCCGAGAAGGACCAGGCTGATCTCCGTTTCGGTGTCAAGAACGGCGTCGACATGATCTTCGCGTCCTTCATCCGTCGCGCTGAGGATGTCCGCCACATCCGTAGCGTCCTCGGCCCCGAGGGTGCCAACATCAAGATCATCGTCAAGATTGAGAACGAGCAGGGTGTCGCCAACTTCGACGAGATCCTCAGGGAGACTGACGGTGTCATGGTTGCCCGTGGCGATCTCGGTATTGAGATCCCCGCCAGCCAGGTCTTCCTCGCCCAGAAGATGATGATCGCCAAGTGCAACATGGTCGGCAAGCCCGTTATCGTCGCCACCCAGATGCTCGAGTCTATGACAGTAAGTCTATCCCAATGTGACAAGCGCCCGATCAGTTTCTTACGATTGTCTGTAGTACAACCCCCGCCCCACCCGTGCTGAGGTTTCTGATGTCGCCAACGCTGTCCTCGACGGTGCTGACTGTGTCATGCTGTCCGGCGAGACCGCCAAGGGAGCGTACCCCGTCCCCGCTGTCCTCATGATGGCTGAGACCGCCATGCTCGCTGAGGCTTCGATCTGCTACCCCCCTCTGTTCGACGAGCTCCGCGCCGCGACCACCACCCCCACCGACACCTCGGAGACCATCGCCGTCGCCGCTGTCGCCGCCGCCGCCGAGCAGAACGCCTCCGCCATCATCGTCCTCTCCACGAGCGGCAACACCGCCCGCCTCGTCTCCAAGTACCGCCCGCCCGTCCCCATCATCGCCGTCACCCGCAACCAGCAGACCGCCCGCCAGGTGCACCTCCACCGCGGCGTGTACCCCTTCTGGTACCCCGAGCCCCGCGGCATCGAGTCGCACCAGTGGCAGACGGACGTCGACAACCGCATCCGCTTCGGTCTCCGCAACGCCATCGCGCTCGGCCTCGTCAAGCCCGGCAGCACCGTCATCGCTGTCCAGGGCTGGAAGGGCGGCCTTGGCCACACCAACACGCTCCGCGTGCTGTCGATCCCCACCGACCCTGCAGACCTCCAGATGCAGCCCCTTGGTCTCCACTAGATGTTTATAACAAAAAGCGAAGCATAGAATGTACCACTAGGGAATTATAGACTCTGCGGTTCTGCAAATGTATGTATACTAAAAGCCAATATTTTGGGTCGATGTAAATCCGTCTGAGCGTGTCCGCTACACACTGTAAGAACTGTGAGACTCTGTAAGGGTGAGAGAAAAGTGCGAGTGCCTGCAGCCCGTACACGCTCCCGAGCTTTGATCGTGATCAAGCTGTGCGCCAAGCTGCTTTTGCCTGAACCGCCGATCAAAACACAAAAGCGTCACCTGCGCTTCCGCTTTTTTTGTGGTCTTTCCAGGCCGTTTTCGCCACTTTCATTGTCGGCCGTGGCAGTGCTCCGAGTCGGCATTGAAGCTTGAAGCATTGATACTCGACCTCCATGGATGGCCTCTCGTGATTATGGACGTCGACGTAGCTGGTCCACGAAAGAAGGCATGCACCGCCGCAACTACACGATACGTATCCCCACCGACGCCGAACGCGGTGGGGGGCGACGAGGGGAGTATGCTTTCAGACGGAGCTGGTGAGTCTACCTTTCGTTCGCTGCTTGGGCTTGTGCTGAACCGCTTGTCTTGCAGGAGTAGTAAGAGGCTTGCGTGCCTCTTGTTAGTCTGCGTGTCGGCACTGTACATCGTCTTCGCTGTACGTTTGCGCTACTTCACAGCAGAGAAGGTGTGGCCTGCGCCGTTGCAGTTCGGACGGGGGCAGACGTTGGTGTTCAGGACAGAGGATCTGGCAAACGTGTGGCAGTGGGAGGTCGCCGCCGCGCATTATCCCACTCGGCGTGAGAGTGAGTGCATATACGCATCACCTCTAACGAATAATCGCTGACCTCCAGGTAGTACCTTCCCAGATCAAGTTCGAAGCACCGCTCCAGAACCCCGCTCGTCCGAGAACGATACCCGGCAAACCGCATGCGGCGGGGGGAAAGACCACGGTGGGCACGGGGCCGGAGCGTGTGTACTTTACGAGGGAGAGGGTGGGCACGCATGGGTACCCGCAGAGACCACTACCGGGTAGTGCTGCCGACATGGACGTCGTGATGGATTATTGCGACTACTCCACAGGCAAGGTTAGTGACCGCTTACCTCTTTGCGGATGGCAATTGATGTAGTTCGCTGACAGTATGTGCGAGATTGCCTGAGGATGCTACGAGAGGGCGCAGGTCTTGTTAGCGTGCCCAGACGGGATAGACTTCAAGACGAAGAGTACATCTTTGCTGAGAGCGTCAACAGCAATAACAGCACCCTTCGGTCATCCTATGTGCGTAACAAAAATAATGAATCTGCAGACGAAAGCGGTGTATCTAGCAATTGGGGCACTCAAGACGAACCCCCGTTGCATTTTCCGCCCCTCCCGCAATACAGGGCTCAGCAAACCGGTTGTGACGGTGATGATCCCCGCATATTCCACATGTTTTGGACAGGACGCTTTACGGACAAACCCTACATGGCCATACTATCTTTCCTATACACGCAGAACCTCGGCCTCCACCTCGAGCGGACGAACGTCGACCCAAACATATGCCGGCCGCAGCTCTGGATTTGGATATACCAGTCGTCTGCGAGCAGCGAAGCAAAGCTGCGGCGCGACCTCGAGTCGAACCCGTGGGCAGCCCCGTTTCTGCACCCCCGTTTCCAGGACGCGGTGCATTTCAAAATATGGGATACGGAGGAGCAGCTGGACAGCCTCCCTGAGCTGCGGAAGGAGTGGAGGCACTACGGACACAGCTTAGTCCGTGCGCGTCGCTTCGCACACGACGACAAGCCCTTGCATCCCAGCGACGACGACAAACACCGCGCCCTCATCGCGCGTGCGCCGCCGCCTCTCGAATCCGGAAAGCCCGCCTCCCCCTTGCCTGTGCCCGCATACGACAAACCCTCTGTCCAACTCTCCGACCTCGCGCGCTTCGTCCTCTGCCACCGCTACGGCGGGATCTACCTCGACGCGGACACGCTCCTCCTACGCGACTGGGAGGAACTATGGAACTGGCGCGGCGCGTTCGCGTACCGCTGGTCGCGCCTCGACCGCTACAACACCGCCGTGCTGCGCCTGCACCGCGGGTCCGCGCTGGGCACGCTGCTCGTGCGCACCGCGCTGCGCAACGCGCTCGACTTCCATCCGATTCGGGTGACGCGGTATGTGAAGGACGCGTTTGTGGAGGCGCTGTTGATGCGGCTGCCGGATGCGCTGTTTGACCCGGCGTGGTTGGGCACGGAGCGGTTCCAGCTTGAGCGGCCGCCGGAGCCGTTCTTTGAGAGGTGCGTGCGTGCTTGCGATATGAACTGCTGGGGGCGTCGTTTTGATTACGGCGATATCGCAGGTTCGAAGACTTTTTCGTGACGCCTCCCAAGGTTGCCGCTGCACCGGAGGTCGTGGGCTTTGACGGCTTCTTTAAAGGGGCATTCTCATACCACTATCATAACAACTGGTGAGTCTTCTGCGTTTGAGCTCGACACAGCGCTGACCGCTCTCGTCTATAGGTGGACGCCGTTTGATCCAGAACGCGACTTCCCTGACTTGGACCCTGTGTTCTTGACCGGAGAAGAGTTTGACCATGAGAAAATGCGCTCAGGCGAAATGCGCGACCTGAGCTGGTCAGCGGTGATGAAAAGGACGTTTGAGGCGTATATCCGAGGAGAACAGCCTAACATGTATGGAGAATGGCTTCGCTGGTAGCGTCTCGTAGATGCGGTACTGTGTCACAAGCAGCAGCCGGCCTGCTCGACGTGTTCGCTGGAATGGATATGACCATGACAAATTTCTACTACTGTACGACATCTGGACTTTGCATCTACAAGAGTTTCTTGTTGTATATAGAGCATACTATCGTAGCTCTCTTGTAATTCTTTAATCGAGGACACGTCCGTTTGATCTCAGAGTACATATTTACGGTGGTATATCTCCAAGAATGCCAAGGGACGCATAGCCCTAAGCCTTACTGGCTGCGATCTTTGCCTGCGCTGTGTTCACAGTCTGCTTGAGCAGAGTAATTACTTGCTCAGGGTCGGGAGCACCGAAGATGGCGGTACCAGCGACTATAACATTGCTTCCTAACTCCACAGTTAGCGTCAAGCATCAAAGCAGCTGTTAAGTTCTTCTGACCTGCATCAGCACACACATCAATCGTCTTAGGGCCAACGCCGCCGTCGACTTCGATGTCCTTGTCTGGGAACCTAGCACGTAATTCCGCGACCTTGGGAACACAGCGGTCTAGGAACTTCTGACCGCCACGGCCTAGTGCGTTTATTTGATCGGCGAGTGCTAGAGACATTCAATGCGGGAGTGGCGCACCGGGGTACACGGTCATGACCAACAGCATGTCAGCTGCTTCTGCAACTTCATCTGTGATGGCAGTGGATGGCGTATCTGGCGAGATGGCGACGCCTGCCTTCATCTTGCGTTCGTGGATAGCATCGATGAGGGCGAGGGGATCAGCTACGCGTGGGTACATCAGTCTTTAGCGGGGTTTCTCATTAGTGTATCAATGCGCGTACAGGTCGCTTCGAGATGGAAGCAGTAGAGGGCTCCTCCTGCATCTGCTATGTCGTTCACCCACTGCAAAATTTGGCGTCTAAAAGTAAGTAGAGAGGCGATACCGGGGAATTGGGGCGACAGACCTTTTCCGGCTGGGCGACCATCATGTGGCAGTCCATGAATATGCCTGGGACGCCCTTTGAGACACAGGACAGAATTGGGGCACCTGGGGTGGTCGTTAAGCATTAATGTGCAGCCGAGGAGAGAGGTGAAATGCTGACCCATGGTGATGTTGGGCACGAAATGGCTGGATCGCGGTTGTATCAGCTGTGTTTGGGGTCGGCGGAATGGTAGAACGGTCACCCATCCATGACATCTGCACGACGGGAAGTTGAGGCTGTGAGACGGGAAGCAGGAATAGCAAAAGCGCGACTGACCCATATGCAGCCACTCAGCACCGCCCTTTATCATGCGCTTGCATTCCGCAGTGAGTTGGCCAAAGTCTGAGGCGAGCACGGAGGGAGAGATGATGGCTCTGGGCATGGTGGTGGTTGAGAGCAAGCAGCGCGAATAGTTTGCAGGTTTATTCCGGGGATATCTCGAGGTGTGTGAGACTGCCTGTGCGCTTCCGAGCCATGGTCCCCATCCGGCAGGGAGTCCGAGGGACCGAGGTGCGTGGGAACGCAGCAGTGTGGGCGATCATCATGCGCGCCAATCACGGGTTGCCCTAATTGGGGGGTTCCATGACGTCTTCGCAAGGCACTGCAGGATTGGTGGAGCGTTGAAGGGGCGTTGACGATTGGCCTGCTGTCCTCCTCCGAAAGGTTGACTCCGACATGCGGTGGTTCTCGCCGACTGCGCCTAGCCACCGCCTTCCTCGCTTTCGGTCGTCACTGCGTTCCTCGAGGCCCGAACTTATATAAGGCCTCCCTTCCATGCATCTTTTTTACCCACCTTCGCTTTCGCTCCCCCGCTTTATTTTTCGTCCTGATCTTCAACATTATCTCGACTAATCCACATCTCTATTCCTAAAATGTTCGCCAAAATTCCCGTCGCCCTCGTCCTCGCTTTCGCCACCTTTGCTGGTGCCGCAGAAAGGCGTCAGAGTATGTTCATCCCCAGATGCTGCGCTTTAACCGTGTCTAATTAGCTTTGATTTCACTCAGTTCTCAACTCCATCGCCTCTGGTGCCGAATCCGTGTTTTCAGAAGTGACTTCAGGAGCAGTCTCAGTCGCTACTGGTATCGCGTCGGGTGGTACGTCTTCAATATCACTCAACCTACATTCCCTCTCTAACCTGCTCAATATGTAGCTGAAACCGCCGCTACGGACATAACCTCATTCGGCGGCTCTCTCGCTACAGATGTCACTTCGGCCGGTATGTCTCGACTCAAGCGGCATTTCTGGAACCCACTAACTCCATTTTTCTCAGCTGGTTCTGTGTTCACCGATGCCACCTCTCTCGGTGGTTCCATCTTCACTGACGTTACCTCAGTTGGCGGCTCCGTGTTCACCGATGTCACCTCAGTCGGCGGTTCGCTCGTTACCCGTGTAACATGTGAGTCACACTATCGGCATGTTTAGGAATCTGACTCTGACCATGGCTATCTTCTACAGCGCTTGCTGAAGTAGCTGCTACCGTCATCACTTCAGACGGGGGTGAAGCCATCACTTTGGCTAGGAGCGGGGCGGGCCATTTGACCACATTCGCTGGATCTGTTTACACTGCCGCTACAGGAGTCGCTGACATCGAGCCGAGCGCAAGCGCTCCCAGCGGTTCTTCCTCTGCTTCAGGCTCTGGGTCGGGTGCGCCTTCGACATCCAACACCTCGAATGCTGGCATGCACTCTTTCGCACCTTCCACCCCCATGTGGGCCAGCCTTGCCACTGTCCTCGGAGGTGTCTTCTTCGGTGCTTGGGTTACATTGTAATCTAGATCGTTCTTGGTTTGTACCTTGCAGGTCGTGTGCTGCTGTAAAATGGACAGATACTACGCGTTGTGTGTTTTCACAGACTCTTGTCGTATTATTCCCGTACAACTACGACTTATACCTATATTTAACACTTGTTCGGTGTGCGTACGTGCTCAAACCGCGAGTAAGCCTCGCGGCTCTCGCCAAATATCGAACAAATCCAGACGTGAATCCGGAACGATCTCGACCACGCCTCCGAAATGACGCGAGTCTCATATCGGTGTTGGGACGGCTCGGGCACATCGCTGCCATACGGTTTGACCAAAGAACATAGAATTGAGGGCAGTAGACAGGCATCTACTGCTGCGAGAGATCCTTCTGAGCCTGTGGACGCGGGAGCGTATGAGCAAGTTGTCTCTCTCTGCCTCAGGATTGTACATACGTGAGGGTTGAAGAACAGGCTGTTAGGGCCCCAAGGGTAGGGCTTGACTGTAGCCGTGCTCATGATTAGGGGTGCACCAACATTAGCGTGAGGAGATAGAACGCACCGCGCCTGTTCAAGAACTCGTAGTCAGGGATCGCAGGGGCCTCGCCACCGTGCTCCTCCTTGACGTGAGCGAGGTGCTCGGCGTGCTCCTGCTCAGCACGGTAGACCCAGAGAGTGGTCACAGCAACTGTAAAGCGTATCGTCATGACGGGATCTGTCTGGTCAGAATGTGGTTAGGGGACGCACTGGCGGGGATGCAGACGTAGAAGCTGCGCGACAGTGGTCGGTCAGACGACAGAGCGTGCATAGAGAGCAAGCTAGTTGCAACCTACCTGATCTTCCTCCAGAGCTCGGAGGTCTCTATATGAGCGACGCGGTATGAACGGTCAGGGTCAAGCGGTCAAAGGTACATGGAACGTGCCGGCAGCATGGGCGCGCAGGGCAGCCTGCTTCTCAGCCCAGTTGGTCTGGGCGACTTCAGAGGTAGCAGCGTACCCACGGGTGCGCGGAATGGCGCGTACGAGGGAACGGCGGAAGAGCATAGACATTGTTACAGACGACAGTCGGAGTGGTGGTTTGGGCAGGACTGCAGCGCACGGGTAAGCTCGGTCACCGCTCGTCAGTAGCGTGGGAAGCTTGAGTATTAGGTAATGCATCCCGTTTAGGCAGTCAGATTAGACGCCTGAGACGCGTACTCCCCTCGAGTGCGCTTCCGCTGACGCGTTCACTCAAACTTGTAATTCTCCAGGCTCAGGTCGCCTGAGGCCGTATACTTTCGACGCACCCTTCATCTTTCCTTTCATCTCGGCCGTTCAGACATGGTTCCTCGCTCACAGTCCTCAGCTGCGGGCGTACTGGCACTCTTGCAAGAACCAGAACCTTTACTTAAGGAACACGCATTGAAATCCTTGAACGCTATAGTCCCGCAATTCTGGGCTGAGATATCTGAGCATATCGAACTCATGTGTGTTGCTTTTGTTTCCGCTTGACTGTCTGTATGCTGACACAGGCTGTCTTTCCAGAGAGTCTCTGTATGAGAGCGAAGAGCTACCGAAGTCCGCTCATGACGCCGCTGCTTTGCTTGCCAGCAAGGTCTACTACTACCTGGGCGAATACGACGAGGCACTCTCATTCGCTTTACATGCTGGAAATGCCTTTGTGGAGGAAGGCCGGACACCGGGCGTGGAGGAGTACCTCGAGACCATCATCTGTGAGTCTCACTAGTCCTGCTCTCGCGAATGTCGTTAACATGCGACGTATGCAGCAAGAGCTATCGACCGTTATGTAGAGGAGCGGTCTAAACAGGGAGAAGCTGGAAAGGTTGAACCGAAACTACAGGCCATCATTGAGGGAATTCTCGAGCGTTGTATACGGGACGGCGAATATAAGCAGGTGCGTCCTTTTGATTATATCACATTTCTACATACCTCATTCAATTCGCCGCCAGGCTATTGGCATTGCCATGGAGTCCCGCCGTCTGGACATGATATCCCACGTATACCACCTAACGAAAGACGTCGGCCTGCTCTGCTATGCCATGGACGCCGTCCTCGACACTGGCTTCTCTCTCTCCTACAGAGACGAGATCCTCAGATTCCTCCTCCCTCTTTTTCCACCACTTTCAGTCGGCGACCGGCATACCCATGTGCACGCGGTGACGCGGCTACTGGTCACATTGGGCGCGCCAGAGCTCACGGTGCCGCTTCTGACATCGCTTGTGCCGAAGGAGAAGCTACTTGCGTACCAATTATCCTTCGACCTTGTTGAGGGTGGTGCCCAGGACTTTTTGGAGAGTATCCGGACTGCACTACCAGAAGGCGACGATGTAAGTCGTGAAGTTGCAGGATGTCGCGTGCCTTAATTAAACTCATGCATCATGCAGGATACCAAGGATATCTACGACAGACTGCGGGAGATCCTGGCCGGTCAAGAGTCCGTGAAGTTGTACCTTGAATTCTTGAAGCGCAATGACAAGACTGATACGCTCATCCTCAAACACACCAAGGTAAACCTCGTGCTTTCCTGCAAAACAAACACACTTCTGACCACCCTGTCATTTATGTAGGACTCGTTAGATGCCCGGTCGTCAATGTACCACACCGCACTCACCTTACAGAACGCCTTCACGCATGCAGGAACCACCTCCGACACGTTCCTCCGCGACAACCTCGAATGGCTCGCGCTCGCGTCCAACTGGTCCAAGTTCTCCGCCACCGCAGCGCTCGGCGTGATCCACAAGGGCCACTTCAATGAGGGCATGAACATCCTCGGGCCGTACCTCCCCCAGCAGGGCGGCGGCGACAGCGGCGTGCCTGGCGCAGCGTACTCCGAGGGCGGCGCGCTCTACGCGCTGGGCCTGATCAACGCCGGGTGCGGGAGCGGGCGGCAGGTCGACGAGTACCTCCGTAATGCGCTCAAGTCTGCGCAGAGCGAGATCGTGCAACACGGCGCGGCGCTGGGGCTCGGCGTCGCGGGCATGGGCGGGAAGAACACGGAGGCGTATGAGGATCTGAAGCAGACGCTGTTCAACGACTCTGCGATCTCGGGTGAGGCGGCGGGCTATGCGATGGGCCTGGTTATGCTGGGGACGGCGGACACTGGGTGCGCGGAGGAGATGCTGATGTATGCGCGGGAGACTCAGCACGAGAAGATCATTCGCGGCTTGTCTATTGGCTTGGCGTTCATATACTATGGCCGTCAAGAGCAGGCAGACAAGACGATTGCTGAACTTCTCGCCGAAAAGGTGTGTTTTCCCCCCATGATTGCCTCAACATGATTGCTGAAATTTTGCATAGGATCCCATTTTGCGATATGGTGGTGTCTACACCCTGGCTCTGGCCTATGCTGGCACTGCAGACAACGCTGCATTGCGCAAGCTGTTGCATATAGCGGTATCGGATACGTCTGATGACGTCCGACGAGCTGCAGTCACCTCGCTCGCTTTCCTTCTTTTCAAGAACCCCTCGCAGGTTCCTCGCATCGTGCAGTTGTTGAGTGAAAGCTACAACCCGCACGTTCGCTGCGGTGCGACGCTCGCCCTCGGTATCGCATGTGCCGGCACAGGCCTGCAGGTACGTACCACATTAAATTTTCCAAATATTTTCATCTAATACTTCATTCAGGATGCTGTCGACATTTTAGAGCCTATGACGAAGGATGTTATCGACTTCGTGCGACAGGGTGCTTTCATCGCTCTCGGCATGGTGCTGGTGGAGCAGTCCGAGGCATCATCACCGGCTATCGCTTCCATTCGTTCTACCTACAACAAGATCATCGGCAACAAGCATGAGGATCCCATGGCTCGCTTCGGCGCTGTCGTAGGCCAGGGTCTGATCGACGCTGGAGGGCGCAACGTTACAATTACCCTGCAGAGTCGGGCGGGCAGCCGGAATACGAGTGCCATTGTGGGCATGGCGTTGTTCTGTCAGTTCTGGTACTGGTATCCTTTGGCACACTGCGCGTCGCTGGCCTTCGAACCGACAGGTATTATTGGTCTGGACGGCGCACTCAAGGTGATTACTTTGACGGATGATATGTTGTGGATGTTGCTTACATGCTCTTTCGCGACATAGGCTCCGAAGTTTGAGTTCATCTCGAATGTCAAGCCAAGTCTGTTTGCATACCCTGCACTGACGAAGCCGCCGAAGAAGGAAACGGTGACCAAGGTGGCCACTGCTGTTCTCTCCACCACGGCAAAGGCGAAGGCGAGGGAGAAGAAGAAAGCAGCTGCTGAGGGTGAGGTGATGGATATCGTGAGCATTTGTCTACTCATAGCGCGTTCATTCTCTTGACTCATAACTATGACTACAGGACGAAAAAGATGAAAAAGACGAAAAGGAGAAGGACGGTGATGCTGAGATGAAGACCGGCGAAGCTGAGAAGCATGGCGATGTCTCGCCTCTCCCCGGCTCGCTGTCAAATCTCGCCGAGAGCACCCCCGCTGAACCAAACTTCGAGCGACTCTCCAACTTCTCTCGTGTAACGTCAGCCCAAGTCGTGCACATCACCTTCCCCAGGGACGGTCGGTATCAACCTGTGCGGCCGGTATCAACATACTTGGTGTCCAACCGCTCAACGAGCAGCGTGGTGACGGCGGAAAGATACGCTGGGGGCGGTGGCATCCTTCTGTTGATTGACCAGCGGCCTGACGAGGCACCTGACTACATCGAGTTCACGACGCAGGCTGTTGCACCTGCGCAGGACGCCTCGGAAGTCACGCATAACCCACATATAGCCCTTGATGAGAATGCGCCGGAAGTTGGTCCGCCAGAAGCGTTCGAGGTGAGCACGCTCTGACGTCTGTGGAGCATCTGTTGACTGACGCGAACATTACAACAGTATCCCTTTGAGAGTGACGCGTAGTACTGTAGTAACATGTATCTTGCCTATGGACTTCAATGTTATCTTTTTCCTTTTGTGAACGTTTACACACGCGTATGAGATTCTCACTCGTTGTTCATGGAACGGTTTACAACCTTGCCTCATCATCAATGGTGAAATATCGCGTGTTGAAGGGGACATGTGTCATATGACGATGCTTGTGAGTTTGCACATCTCG
Source organism: Phlebia tremellosa (assembly GCA_011032875.1). Classification (NCBI taxonomy): domain Eukaryota; kingdom Fungi; phylum Basidiomycota; class Agaricomycetes; order Polyporales; family Meruliaceae; genus Phlebia; species Phlebia tremellosa. Next base: position 49,538 of record JAAIFI010000173.1, on the reverse strand, counting down.
GCCTGGTTTGTCAGACTACTTAGACTTCCTCTTTTAAAAGATCTTGTCCTCCTGAGGAATCCACTGTGTGAGAACACAATGGCATCCACAACCCGGTTCCCTCGAGTCGCTATCCTAGACGACTATCAACGCGTGGCTTTAACTGCAGCAGACTGGTCCCCAGTCCGGGACCTAGTCACTATCGATGTCTATACGGACACTCTAGCAGACGAAGATGCCCTGGTCGCCAGGCTATCACCGTATACAATCATTTGCGCGATGCGGGAGAGGACGAAGTTCCCTGCTTCGTTGCTGGATAGACTGCCGAATCTCAAGCTTATCGCGACGACGGGAATGTGGAATGCAGGGATCGATATCAAACACGCGCAGAAGAAGGGGATCGTAGTTTCAGGTACAGGCGGCGCGGGCAATAGCACGCTGGAGCACATATGGGCTCTGATCTTGGCGACGGCGAGGCATATTTCGTACGAGGATAGAGGTGTAAAAGCGAAGAGACAACTGTGGCAGGCTACGATTCCTGTCGGGCTAGCAGGCAAGACATTGGGTCTGGTTGGAGTTGGCAAGCTTGGCGCAGCGACCGGCAGGGTGAGTGTGTTAGTGTTCATTAAACTGCGAGTAGATTGATCGACATTGTGTATAGATTGCCAAAGCGTTCAATATGGAGGTCATTGGATGGTCTCCGCACCTCACACCAGAGCGAGCTGCTGAGGCAGGAGTTACATTCATCGCATCAAAGGAGGAATTGTTGAAACGTAGCGACATCGTCTCCATTCACATGGTGTTATCAGAGAGGACCCGCCACTTGATCACGGCCAGCGATCTTGCACTGCTGAAGCCGTCCGCATTGTTCATCAACACATCTCGCGGGCCATTGGTTGATGAGGAAGGCCTTGTGAAAGTCTTGCAAGAGAAGAAGATTTCAGCAGCTGGTTTGGACGTCTTCGACGTTGAGCCTCTGCCGCTGGATCACCCTCTCCGAGATCTAGAGAATGTGACCTTGTCACCTCACTTAGGTTATGTGAGCGACGATAATTACAAGGTAAGACATGGATGTACGTTTATTAGTAGTTCTGACTGATGACGGGTCCGGGTGCAGGCGTTTTGGTCGCAGACAGTGGACAATATTGCAGCGTTCTTGAACGGGACACCGAAGAGAGTCATGTCCTGAGCTCCTGTGATTGTGTAGGGGGACTTTGGCCTACAAAGGCCATACAAACGAAGCATAGTGTACAATAGGGCCGTAAAGATATGTTGTCCTATGCCACAAGGATCCATTGTTATATTATTCGTGAAAATGCGAGAAAAACGAATATCCTGAGATATGGCCGTGATCGTGACCGAAGGCCACGCGGCGTGACCCTCTTTTAGAGCGTTCGCTGCAATCTCTGTTCGCGCGGCTCTCTCTTTAGAACAAACCACACTCTCTCTTCCCTCTATACACCATGGAATCCCGTTTGGCTAATCGCAGGAGCGGTGAGTCTCGCCTACTATGAGTCTGCGTCTCTTTGCATGGCGCATTCTCTCTTCACCTGTCGATGAAACTGAACGTGCCACCCTTTCAGAATATAAAAGTAGGGGCGCTGTGAAGGCCGACGACCTGCGTCGTCGACGTGAAGAGCAGCAGGTCGAGATCAGAAGGCAAAAGCGCGAAGAGAACATCTCTAAGAGGCGAAATGTCTTCTCGACGACCTCCGCCGACTCAGACGATGAGTCGACTGCGGCCGGTTGGGGCGATTCGGCCGTGAGTCTCAAGTCGCGTCTCTCATTAGTTTCCTTCATAACATGCCTCCATAGCTCGCCGAAGACATGATTTCTGCTGTCTTTTCCGATGATGCTGAACGTCAACTGGATGCTACCATGAAATTCCGCAAGCTCCTCTCAAAAGAAAAGAACCCACCCATTGAGCGTGTCATTGAATGCGGCGTAGTCCCACGATTTGTTGAGTTTTTGCGCGGAGATAACCCTATGCTTCAGGTCTGTCTGTTTGTCTTGCAGCTGTCGTGAGAATCGTTCTGACTATCAAATTTTCTTCAGTTTGAGGCCGCCTGGGCGCTCACAAATATTGCTTCGGGCACTGCTGAACACACACAAACGGTCATCGGTGCCGGCGCTGTCCCAGAGTTCATCAAGTTGCTGTCGTCTAACGTAAATGATGTCCGAGAGCAGGCTGTGTGGGCACTCGGAAACATTGCTGGAGATAGTCCTCAGTGCAGGGACTACGTGCTTCAGCAGGGTGCGTTGCGTCCTTTGTTGGCCCTTCTGAGCGAAAACCACAAGTTGAGCATGCTTCGCAACGCTACTTGGACTTTGAGCAACTTCTGCCGGGGAAAGTCACCACAGCCCGACTGGGATCTTGTACGTCTCCAGATCTCGCAGTGTCGCCCGTATATGTACTAATCATCCTTTGAATTAGATTTCACCCGCCCTCACTGTCCTCACGAAGCTCATCTACTCTCTCGACGATGAAATTCTCATCGATGCATGCTGGGCAATCTCCTACCTCTCGGATGGATCTAACGATAAGATTCAAGCTGTTATCGAGTCCGGTGTTTGCAGGCGTCTCGTAGATCTACTCATGCATCCATCTACGACCGTCCAAACTCCAGCTTTGCGGTCGGTCGGTAACATCGTAACGGGTGACGACATGCAAACCCAAGTTGTGATTGCGTCCGGTGCACTGCCAGCGCTCCTTTCCCTCTTGTCTTCGCCTAAGGAGGGTATCAGGAAGGAGGCTTGCTGGACTATCTCCAACATCACTGCCGGTTCGCCCCCACAAATCCAGTCGGTCATCGATGCCAACATCATCCCGCCGCTTATCAATATCCTTCAGCACGCGGACTTCAAGACACGTAAGGAGGCATGCTGGGCTATTTCAAACGCTACTTCCGGCGGTCTTCAGGAGCCTGCTCAGATCCGCTACCTCGTTACCCAAGGGTGCATCAAGCCCCTATGCGATCTTCTTACAATGATGGACAACAAGATCATCCAGGTTGCTCTGGATGGTCTTGATAACATCCTGAAGGTGGGCGAGATGGACAAGCAAGCAGCAGGACCCGGCGCTGTGAACCAGTACGCGCAGTATGTTGAGGAAGCAGGAGGAATGGTCACGATCCACAACCTGCAACAACACGACAATTTGGAGATCTACAAGAAGGCGTTCAACATCATGGACAAGTACTTCCCCGATGACGAGGAGGTTGACTCTGGGATTAACGCCCCCACCGTTGATGCATCTGGAGCATTTGCTGTGAGTTCCAAAAATATTTTTGTATGCACTTCAACTTACCCATCTATCTGCAGTTCAACCAGGAGGGTGCCGCGCCTCCGCCTGGTGGTTTCAGTTTTGGTCAGTGAGGATATACGGTTTGCTAGTAGTTCTTCGCGCGTGCATTTGTACCTCTGTTCCACCATCCTTCCCACTCGCCAGTGTTTCCTATACGCTCCACAGAATATTATTGTGAATTTGACATTGCATTTGATCAACACTCGTTCCCCAGTTCTCGCTCGTTTTCATGTTCTTCTTGCGCCAACGCATGTCCATACATCAATTGAAAGATCATGATATCCAGACTGCTGCGAACAGTCTATAGAAAGAGGGCCAACAAGCACAATCTATAGAGAGCTGTTTAGGGAGTGTATCAACTCATGAAGAACAGCAGCCTTAATTGGTGCACGGCCGACATGCGCGACGTTAGTTGAACCAGTCCTTGATCGCTCGTCAACATGTATAGGACGTGTTCAAATTCATGCGCGTCATGCTCAACACTCAGGAAAATCGTTCGAGGATACTATGAATCGGGACCATTGCTTCCAGGTATCAACTGCAAACCGGCGTAGTCAGGATCTGGATGGATCTTCGCTGAAAACATTACATACCATACATATATTGTTGCCATTCAGTAGCGTTTGGTTCAGCTTCGTCTTCTTCTTCGTCCCTTCTGGTGTTGTCTCGCTATTAGAGGCTGTCAGCACGTTATCACGGGTAGTTCACTGATGGTGCTCACAATTCTGTCACGTCTTCCAAGACCATGTCTATGGCTAGAAGTCAGCATTGACCTTGACAAGAGCAGGTCCATGCTAAAACTCACTAACGAAGTCATCGAACCCAGTCAAAGTTCCAGTGAACTCGCGGTCACTCTTTGTGATAATCCAGATTCGCGACCCAATACATCTATCGATCAGTTCTGTGGATGCTTGTGAGTAAGGTCCATAAGCAAGATCTTGAACACGAAATTTACCTAGCGGTAATATTTGCGATGCCATGGTCGATGCTGAAAGCTGGTCGTCTAAGCGCCTGCCGAGGTCGTGCACTTCGGAAACGTCCGAGTTGTATCTACCACCACGAACAAGCCAACCCAAGGTCTGCTCGACCTGTCCTTCCACACCCGCCGCCATGACTGGCTTCGTTCGTCTGCGCCTGGCACTGCATGGCCATCGCCATAACCGTATCTTCCATCTAGTCGCCGCCACCGCTTCACGCGCTCGCGACAGCGTACCAATAGAGACGTTGGGTATCTTCGACCCGCGACTGAAAGCAGGTGAAGAATACAAAACGGTGGAATGGAGTGTGGACCGTATTAGGTATTGGTTGCGGCAGGGTGCAGAGCCCTCTGTAGCTGTTGTAAAATTGTTGACGATGGTGAGCCCTCTTCGTGCTGGTCACCTTCCTGTTCTCACATGGACCTCTCAGGGCGGCATCTTGTCCCCCAACTCAAGATATCACAAAGGAATTGCCCGAAATGACGGCAAACAGAGTTCGCCGGCCCCCTCGAATCCCCCGCCAGCCTCTCAGTGAGGCCATGCTTATATGACATCCTCCGCATGATACTTGCCAGTCCAGTCTCCCGGAAGCTCTTGGCCTGGTACCCTGGAAGACAGACGAGGTCTGTCGGGTGGGATCAGCGAAGTTGTGGGTGTCATGACTCTCAATATGGATGTATCCGGTTCGTACAGTATATCTATAGTATTGCTCTGCGTCAAACATCTCTATGTGCTCATAGCTTCCAAAAGTGAAATCACTTCTGCATGCTCCGCGATCTGTGCGAGTTCCAGGGCTGTATAGTCATCGCTATCCTATACGTATTTGATACCCGTAAGGTTGCAACGCGAAGATATGGATGTTGTGAAGGCCGTACCTTGATATTAGGATCAGCACCTCGACTGAGTAATATTCTGGTTACAGATACATGGCCTCTGTCGCATGCTAGATGCAACGGTGTATATCCCTGTGGTATTCCTTTAGTAATATAACAGAGCTATGAAAGCATACGTCTGCGCTCTTACGTATTCGTCGATTTCGTTCATGTCTGCGGTCGGATGAGCATCCAGAAATGCTCTTAAACCCTCTGCGTCCCCAGCAATGGCGAACCCGTAAAGTGTGTTTTCGTCCCGACCTTTGTCGTCGTCGTGCTGCATCATACTAACTGCGTTGCCCAACCCTCCTGAGCTCCCGCCCTTCTGTGTACTTGTACTATCATCGTCCCAGATATCCTCTGGATCTGAAGTTTTTGGTGGGTCATTCAGAGCCTCCGCCGTTGGTGCGCCTGTTCCCGGCTGCCATCCCAATCCTCTTGCCAGCTCCAGATATCGAGTTTCCGCCTGGACACGGTTTGAATGCGTTTGTCCGGCAGTACTCCAGGCATCCCATTTCGCTCTCCCTGTGAAGTCGAATATTGATGGGCGAGAAGTGTTAGGAATTGCAGAGACCGTTACGACCTTGAAGAGTCCGTATAGCTAGTCCTTAGTCCGTCAGGATGCTGATTTTAACGAGAATTCAAGAGAGTGAACCTCTAACTTGACATTGTTCGACAGACCGACTAAAGATGATGCTTTGGACAGGAAAGCAGCGGCGTCCTGAAAATCAGGCGATGGTGTGTAGTCTGTCATGGTGGTGAAAGGCTAAGAAACACTGGCGGCGCGAGTTCATGCTTCGGCGCATACCTACTGTATTAGTTAAGAGAGCTCATTCACTGAGTACTCAGTGCCCGACCACTATGCTGCATATAAGATCCACAACGAATATATATAGGTGTTACGGCGCGCTATCTAATCGTTCTCCGTTAAGTGGGTGCAGAGGAGGATTAAGCAGGTCGCTTTCAGGGCCACCCATCGCCTCGCATATTTTTATGGCTTCATCATGAAAAGCATCATGAAGACCTTCGGGCCTTCCTGGAAGCAAAAGGTGTGGCAGCAATCGAGTATGGAAGACCCGATGAGATACAGCACCACCCTGAAAATTTGCAGATAGATTAGTACCTTGGTCAAAAGCTGCAAAAGAGTGCGAGCAAGATGCGCACAAACTGATGGTATATTCCTCCCATGATTGCCTCCACCGTCGAACCTTGCACCTTATACAGTCCCACGCTCCGAGGTGCCTCGTCTGGTCTGGTTGTTGGTATGCCAGTAGACAGCACAGGTGTCCATCTCATTATTCGGCCAATATTCCATTTCGGTGCCACAAACTCTCCCAACGTATGCGTATCCAATGTGCGCTCAAGAATGAGGTCGAAGTGGTGATCTTTAGGATTGAGTGTAGGAGAAGAATCAAGGAACATGAGAAGATAGCTGTTGAGTACACGGCGACCTGTGCAATCCGGCATGAACCGTGAGCTTTGTACACCCGGGAGTGCTGATGGAACGCACCGACAAAGCTTAGCCGTGCATTGTGTGGCACTCTCCAGTCTCGGTAGCTTGAGTGCGTCAAGATACGGGCAGCAAGCTCATGCGGGAACTGTAGCGGAGAGAAGAGGCCATTCAAATGTTGAGCCATACGTGAGCTCTCGGCATTGTCGACGGCAACCCCTGGTGCATCTACTACTGCTGCATACGGCTCTGTTGATGGTGACGAGTACGGCCGCTTTTGATTGAGCCTTTGCGCCTGCGAAGCTGATCGCAGGTGAGGTAGCAGCCCTGCAGAGAAGTTATACATATGTGAGGATGATTATAATCGAGAAATGGAAGTTTGCATACCTGCTGTTATTGAGCTAGATGGCCTTGAAAAGACATGCCCGACGAAGCGAGAGCGAGCTGCAGTCTTCAACATGGAACAAGATGCTGGTTGTACTCGCCCTCGACTCGGAACGGTCCTCAGGGAAATAATGCATCACGTGACTCGTGACGCGCGGGCAGCCGCGACTAGCATGAGTTCGATGTTCGAACTTTGCCATTCAGCTTCGACGGTCAAATCAACAAGCGGTGCTCCAGCGGGATTCCGTACGGGTAAGCAAAGGAGCGAACACACCCGACTATTGGATTTTTGAACTATGTAGCTATACAAAAGTGATGCCGTAGGTATCTAGAATGCATACAGATTCCAGGAAGACTACAAGTGAGTGACTAAAGATATCTAGGCTAAACCAGCAGCTTGCATAGCCTGTGCATTACAAAGACGCGTAAATCAGCAGGGCAAGACCACACGATGTTGATTACTAGCTGACCTTGAGCATGGCAGTTCCAATTTGAGCCGGGCTGTCAGTGACAATGACACCAGCCCTTTCCAGCGCGGCCACCTTGTCGACGGCAGCACCTGTGGACACGGTCAGAGAGTTGCGTTACACAGACGGCGGATGAGATACCTTTTCCACCCGATATAATGGCACCCGCGTGCCCCATACGGCGTCCAGGGGGAGCCGTACGGCCAGCAATGAATCCCACCACTGGCTTTGGCTTAGCGCGTGTCTTGTTGTACTTCTCCAGATACTCAGCGGCGTCCTCCTCCATGGACCCGCCAATTTCACCAATGATTACGATACCTGATAAGAATTTAGCTATATCATTCACCAGGAGCAGCGAATCCGCCAAACCTTCTGTGTTGGGGTCGTCCAGGAATAGCTTGATCACATCGAGATGCTTGGTACCCGGGAAGGGATCACCACCAATGCCTATGCAGAGTGACTGACCCAGCCCGACGTCGGTTGTCTGCGCGACCGCCTCGTAGGTGAGTGTTCCCGAACGCGAGACGATACCAATGTTGCCAGGTCTGTGGATGTGGCCTGGCTGTATGCCCATCTTGCAGCCCAGAGGGTTAATGATGCCTGGACAATTCGGTCCAACGAGACGCGACTTAGATTGACTGTTTAAGGCGTTCATGACCTGGTGCCAGAACTGAGACACGTTTGACTTCAGAACATACGCAACACGTACCCTAATCTCATCCTGCTGAGGGATTCCCTCTGTGATACACACGATTAGGCCAATCTCGTTTTCGATAGCCTCGATAATCGCGTCCGCCGCTGTCGGCGGAGGCACATATAGTACGGTAGCATCAGGTTTGACCTCCCTGACGGCCTAACGACAAGACTAGTCAGACATGAAGCGTACATGACAAGCCCTACGTGTAATGACACTGACCTCTTTGACCGACCCGAAGATAGGAAGACCGAGGTGAGTTTGGCCCGCCTTCTTTGGTGAGACACCTCCGACCATGTTCGTGCCATACTCCAATGCCTCTTTCACGTGGAAAGTGCCCTGGATGAGTCGGTGAGTACCTGCAACGCAGAGTGCACTTTGCGCTTACAGTCTTTCCCGTGAGACCTTGACATAACACTCTGGTGTCTTTATGGATGAGCAAGTTCTGGATGGTCGCATCGTAGTTCTGTCGGGCCGCGGAACGCGAGAAGGCCCGACGACCAGCTGTAAGCCGAAAAAGATTCGTCGGATATCGCGCGCGAGATGGTGTAAACGTTACCTGCAGACGCCAGGGAGTGTCCTGCACGTTTGAACATTGCACGAGGAGGAGAAAGGAGGGCAGGAGGTAGGTGAAGGTACGGTGCAGATGGTAGACGGCTACTTGGCTGGGATAGCCGGCGCAATGTACCTGCTGCTTGCAGTCCTCCCCGGCGCGCTTCGGTAATGATGGTCGCTTAGACGCTGATAATGATTTATATATCATATTCGCTGCTGCTACAACTTCATGACGATGGAGGTATCTACAAGGCGGGGCAGTGGCCTACGCACATGCGCAGACTCACAGTGTGTGTACGTACTATTACAAGACACTCGATCTTGTCACGTAATCTTGTGTAAAGCGTGCATTCAATTATCTAGAGGACCCGCTCGTCTACGATCTCGAGCCTTGCGAGATGCTCGATGAAGCGATAAAACAGCATACTTGACTTTGTCGTACTCTTTACGATTGATTGCTCTGCAGACAAAGGTCAAAATTCGTATGATACACCGCGAAGTTCTGCACTTACTGTGTTATGTCGGCGAGGAAAGCGGTCTTCGTTTGATCTGGAGTTGTCGCCGAGGGAAGCTGCTGAAGAATCACCGGTAACCACGAGAGTAGCTGGGAAGGCCACAACATGGCAATCACACGCAAGATGGTAATCACCGACGAGGTCGAATCTTCAGGGAAGTCGCCCGTGAGACCGGTGAGAAGACACCCGGTGAATTCCCCTCCTTCCTTTTCTATGACAGGCCGTATCGCCGCTGCATAGAGGGAATGATTGTCGGGTGAGGTAGGCGTGGGATTGAGGCAATCGTGAGTGAGAACGCTCCGCGCAAAATCTAAAGCAGTGAAAACTACATCTGATTGAATGAGGGTCAGGCCTGCCATGGTTGCGCGGAAGGCGATTGGGAACGCTGGGGAGGTGAATAATACGTCTGGGCAGTATTCCACAAGGTGCATCAACAGATGTAGATAATCCTCCATGACTAGGGCAGGTGTTAGACAGAAATCGTCAAAGATGAACTCTATGTGCACTGACCGTCTGGAATTTGTGAAGGTGGCGTATCTTGCAGCATGCTGACTAGCTTATTGGAAGTCCGTTCGAAGACTTGTTCAAATGCAGCGCGCAATACGGGATCGGCTTCATTTCCAAAATGGCCTATGGTTTTACTTGCAATCCACAGGTAGCTGGCAAACCCGGTGGCCTCGAACGCTGCGGACATCCTGGATAAGACAGACGGCAAGATTGGTTTCGCCGCGGAACCGAAGAAATTGAGGCCCAATCGGAGTACTCGAGATACCCGCTCGCATACCCAGTACTCAGCACCATACTTAGAGAGGAAAGCATCGAAGACAACCCAGGCTTCTGAGCAACTATTCTGACAAGCGGCTGGTAGCTCCTGCCCGAAGGTGTCAATAACGGCTAGCATAACTTCCAAGTTCTCAAGAGCATCTGGAAAGTTGTTTCAACACCTAATCACAATGTCTGTGTAGAGACATCGTACCTGTGACAACCTTGAGCTCTTCCTTCGTAGCAAGGGTAGGCCGGTTTGCAACGGTGTGGACGAGAGCCAAGATATCGAGCGAGAACGAGCGCAGCGACTGAGCCGCCTGCTCCATCGGCATAGCAGAGATGACATGTGCGATTGCTTCGTACACCTGGACTTTGTCTTCTTGAGCCAGCTTAGAACCTGTAGAACTCAAGAAAGAGTGTAAATCTGGTAAGAGTTGCACCAAATGCTGCATTGACGTTAGATGCATTCTGGAAAAATGACACTAAAGACTCACCCGCTTGCAATCTTGACAGAGATATCTCAATGCCTGACCAGCGGCCGCATTGACTTCACTGTCGTTATCCTCGAATCCTGCAGATATATATTTCAACTGTGCCCCGATGTATGATGGATGTCGGCTGATCCATTCGGTGTATCGTGAGATGATGAGAAGCGCAGCGTAACGGACCCTAGGATGTGGGGGTAATGTTGGTATCAGATCCATGATTTTAGGAACAGCTCTTTCGTCGTTGGGGTCGACTTCTGCACCCATAGACCGCATAGAGAAAAGCGGCGCCTCAATCTCTTGCCACGAGACGTTAGGGCGAGCCATGGCGGTCATAATCATTTCGTAGGTGGCGAGCAAGCAAACGTCGGTGCCGAGGACATAACAACAGTCTTTGAGGGTATCACCCATAACGTGGCGGAAAGACCGGAAGTTGTCAGCTTCTTGTCCAGTGGTTGTTGTGAGGTCGGCAGGGAAGTGTAGATGACCGATGATGATCCCCATGAGTGCCTTGTATGCGTCAAGAAACAGAGGAGAAACAGATGGTCGCTTGCCAATGCTCTGAGCAAGACGCATCCAGAACGGAAAAGTGATGGGAACGATGTCGAGATCGTGGTATGCTGAACATTCTCCAATGGCTTCGACGATGGGGAAGAACGTCTCCGTGTGGTGAAGAAGCAGACTGCGATACGTTTCGCCTGCTTCTGTGAAAATGCGAGCAAGGCCCCTGATCTTGTCGGGATCGTCGGCATATTCGCTGAGCTTCGGCCTGAGTTCGATAACCTTTGGCACTATGAGTTCGATCACCGGCATATTATCCTCCACTTCCTGCGTTTCGTGGATAATGTCGCAGACTACAGAAACCGCGGCATCGAAGAGATCGTCGGATGCCAGTGCCTGGAAAGCGTAGGCGAGTAATGGCGACTTCGCCAGGGATGTGGCGGTGATCTCACCCGCAGTAAGCCAACTGCTCAAGCAGTTGAAAACTTGTGACTGCACGGCAAACGTGACTCCTACGAGATATCTGAGTTGCAAAATAGGGAGGTCGTTGTGATACTACGCACCTGGGGCATGCAAATACATCGACAGCAGCTCTACTACACGTTCAGCGTTGGCTGTAAGTAATGATGCTGCTCTTTCTTGGTACTCCTCATCCTGTCTTTATGGTTAAGACACCAATCGAACTCGGAACAACACCACAATACACACAGTGATGGGGATTTTCGTATTAGTGTTCATCTCTTCCGGCAGAATCGTAAGGAACTGTAGCAAGGCTGGAACGGTGGCAGGATTCTGTCCAAATGAGTCTATCAAGTCTTGAACGGGGTTTGTCCACGCTGGAAGCTGCAAGGCCAGGCCAGATATCGCGAGGCATAATTGGACGATGATTGTGCGTGGACCAGTATGGTACCTCTGTAACGCAGTCACTAGGGTATCGCGAAGAGCTAGGCGGTTAGCATCGTCAACTTGATGGAGGTCGTATATCACCTAGAAGTTGTGTTAACCGGACATTCTCATAAACAAAGCGAAACAGAAAGAGCGCGACGACACCCACTTTAGTGCGAAAGGTCTGTGCAGCAAACAACTTGGCAGATACAGGAGCCTCCGGTGATAACAGGAGAACATTGCAAGTCGACCAAGCCTCGGACTGTGGAAAAGGGTGATGGAATTAGGTCAGAGGTCTTCTTCGGCATGTTGGACCAAAGCGAAAGTATTTACTGAGTGCTGGAAGTCTTGCAGCCAGGTGTTTGCGTTGTCAAGAGCGACTTTGTCTGGGGTGCGACCGAACACTTCAAGCGCAGATAATACAGCTTGTACACCAGCCATTCTGCGATGCCTAGTTTACCAAGTTGCAAGGTCGAGTGAAGGTTTGAGCGCAGGTGCTCAAGCGCCAGAGATCTTGTGGCAATCAGTTTTGTTTGTATGTGTTGACGTGGTACTAGTATAGGGTATTGGCATAACATTCGTCGAAAAGTACTAGTATCCCAGCAAAAAGGGAACAACCAAGTGAAACTGCAAGTAAACGAAATCCGGTATCCATTTCAAAGGAGCGTGGGTAAGTGTTCGTGGTGTCACTAGGGGGTAGGATTAACAAATAATAACGGATGTCATTGCGAGGAAATGTATAGTAGCAAGATACGAGATCGAGTCGAAGAGAAGCAGCATGGCCGGCTGGGTTCAGAGCATAGGGTCGCGGACAGCGAGAGATTAAGTACGAAGGAAACGATTCTTCTTCGTCTGCAACCATCCAAAGTTTGTTAGGGACAGGACAGCCTTTGAAGGGACATGACTTACGTTCGTAGTCTTTTCGGGGGTCAATGGCCGTCCGCTCTCTATTCTTCTCTTCTTGTCCTCCAGCTCCATACGTTGCTTCTCCAAAGCTTCCTTCATTTCGCGGTGACGAGCATACAGTTCCTCTTCTGATTGCTTCAGTTTGGCTTCCTTCTCCTGGACTTTCTGCTGGAACACCATCTTCATCTCCGCCTCCATCTTCGCCAACTTGGCCTCGTGCATGACACGCTCTTCCTGCATCCTGCTGGCAGGGCTGAAGAGAAACTTAGCAATCGGGAAAAGCCGAGCACTGCTATAAGTACTCACTTGATCTCCTTGAAGACACTTTGGTCTTGGATGACACCCATGCTGACAAGCTTCTCTGTCCGCCAGTTCTCGTAGAGCACGTCGTTCGTGTACTCGCGGAGCTCTTCCATGTACGTGCGAACTAGCATCTGACGAAGCTTGACGAAGTCACAGTGATCTTCGTTGTCGACTTCAACAACACCCCAAGGGTACGCACGACCGCGCACTTCACGTCCATCCGGAGTTTTGACGTTTTGATCAGAGCCGACGACAGCGAACGGGATCTTGCTTGCGATCTCTTCAGCTTCAGCCAGCGCTTCGTCATCTTCGTTCTCGTAAGTGGGGGCCTCGAAGATGTGAATGTTATGGTAGGCTATGTCAGCAAGAATCTAAGAAAGGGCATTAGCTTAACGAGGTCGCACTGTTGAAGATACGAGAACATCTTACGCGGTGTTTGAACTCCGCTACTTCCTCGTCCGTCAACGTATCGGCCTTGGCGATGATGGGGATGAGATTGACCTTGGTGTGTAGCTGACGCATGAACTCGACGTCGATGGGTTTCAGCCTAAAGACATGAAAGTCAGCTAAGATATCTACAAGAGATGTAGAGTACTCACGAGTGACCAGTGGGTTGAATGAAGTAAAGGCAAGCGTGAACGCGGTTGTCCACGATCTTCTGCCTGTTGACTCGGTTCTCTTGCTCCAAGTATGAATCAAAACGAGACTCAATGTTCTCCACGATAGGTTTCCAGCTAGGTGCCTACACGTTAGGGCATATCACTTGGGAAGAAACATGGCAAGTACCTATCCTCGTTATTGACGAAATCTCCGAAACCCGGCGTGTCAACCACGGTGAGTCGGAGCCGCACACCGTTCTCTTCGATATCTGAAGTGGACTATATGAGGAAAGCCAAAGTCTAAAAAGGTTGTGAGTGCCTACCTGCGCTTATGCTCTCTATCGCAACTGTCTGGGGGCGCTCTGCGCTTGGGGGGAGAGGTTCCTTTGGAGGGTAGAGAGTGGTGTTGAAAAGGGTGTTAATGAGCGTAGATTTACCCAGACCAGACTCGCCTATGAGTGGGGTATGTCAGAATGGGAGTGGTGTGGCAAAATGCAACATGACGACGAGACGTACCGACAACCATGGTGGTGAACTGGAAGCCCTTGCGCACGCTCTTCCTATGAACCTGGTTGGGCAGGTTGGCAAAGCCAACATAACCGTTGAGCTTCTTGCGAATGATGGGTGGGACGGCAGGGTCAGCGGACTGGGGAAGAGAAGGGGTGGAACTGTTCATCTTGCTCGCGGCACCGTTGGCGGAGACGGCGTCGCCGTTGGAAGTGGTGGACACGTAGGAGTCCGTCATCTGAAATAAGGAACTAAATGGAACTGTAGAGGGAGAATGCAAGGGTACAGGACGCCCTACTTTTACGTTGACAGGGAGGGCGAGAGGAGGGATGGGGTTGAAGGAACTCGCAGGCGGTCGTTCGGGTTGTTTGCCGTTGCTTGTCACAGCGCTGTCGTCCAATCGAAGATTCAGGTTGGGCCGAGGCAACAACAACTGATTCTGACATTGCCACATGCTCAAAAACCACACTGTAAATAAAATAATCTACACATACCCAGGGGACCTCAAGCTGCTGAACAGGCCGGCGAGAGGGCGAATGGCTGCGCGAAGACATCCTGCTCGAAGACATCGAGGTATCGCATCGAAATGTGTTTGCCACGAACTGCTCCGATTATCCGTCAACTCGATCTTCTGCCACGCACTCGCGGTATGGCAACCGACCGTACATACACGGTAGGACAGGATGGGCACACTAAAATATGTCACAGGCCATCCGCAGGCAGCCTGATCAGCACGGTATCACTCTCTGATCCATGTTTCAGTCCTGGCTCATGTTTGCTCGCACAGCTCTGGATGAATATCATTATCTTGCGGGGTGCGCAGCCGTGAGTGAGTCGGCTATGCATGCTGCAGAGCAACAGACGGTGGAAGACCGTGGAGGATCGTAACGCGGCCCTCCGGGTTACCAGGAATTGACAATGATTCAATGTTTCTAATACTAACTTGTATTAAACATATTTCAATCTGCGTGGGGGCGTAGTGGTCAGTATCGCGAACCTTCGTTCAGAGAGACAACAACTGACTTTAATCATCAATAGGTTGACTGCTCTCAAGCTCGTCGCTGTCTGTGTCACCCCCGGTGGAGTCTGTCTCCGAATCCACATCGTCTGACTCGGTGTCAAATAGACTCGATGGCGGAGTAGATGCCGGCGTCGAAGCCTGTGTAGGCTCAGGCGTGGGCTCGTGTATGAACTCGTCGGCAAGGTCTGATGTAGACTCCGGTACGGCTGGTGATAGAGAGACCGCCGGTGGTTTTCTCCTTGATGACAACGACGAGTCTGACCCAAAACCTGCTCCGAATTCCGGCTCCTGGTACGCAGGGCTGTACAAGTCCGCCATCTCCCAAGTCGAAACTCCCCACACATCGCCGCTTGACGCAGATTCGTCGACTTCCGCCCATTCAATGTAGTGATACATCCCGTCTGCCTCGTATAACTGAGGGGTTGGTTCCGACAGGTCAGGGACTTCAAAGACGTAAGGAGTCGTCTCGTACTCCGTAGATGACATAGAACGTCCTCCGAGAGAATAGATAGTTCGTCCACAGAGAGCCGATATCTGGTCTTGTTCGAACATCGGCACATTACTTTGTTCTTTGTTCCTCTCTCCTCCACATATGATGCGGTCCCTCTTCGCTTCGCTGGACGGATTACTCCTCTCCTTTGTTGACGATCTACAAGCGACATGTTTATCCAATAGTCCTAGAGTGTTTTGACCTTTGTGACTTCCAGACTTGCGACTCCTGCTGGTCTTTTGGGGTCGCATGTCATGTACGGCGAGTGCAGTCGGAGGAGGAGGTTTGGGCAGGTGAGAGTATACCGGTAGTTGTTCATACACTCTATATACCCATCAGTGACAGTAGGCCGCATAGTGGATGGCCAGTAGCAACAGGCGTCCCGCTGAGCCGCTCATGGGCCAAGCATGCAAGTGGCCAATCGTCATAGTCCCACAGTACGGTAACAAAGCACGAGATAGTGTACCGTCTCATAGAGAATGTTTCATGTGAATACGGGAGGTATGTAATGTTATACAAGATGAAGAGATAAACCAGGTCTGCAGCAAGGCTTCAAGCGTTGTTTGTAACGAGACCGAAGTTGAAGACTGAATGCCACCTGTTAGCAGTGGAAGGGATACAAAACAATGACTCACTATCTGGTCGAGCGTAGTGTCCCGTAACATCCAAGTCAAATTTGCCTCGTATTATATCGTCCAGATCTAAATCAGCGGTCAAAATGCCTTCCTTCTCCAACAGAGGCCCCGCGAGCACTTTGCCCAGTGGGCTAATGATCACGCTGCCACCAGCGATCATGACATTAGATGGGCTTCTCGCATCCGAGTTTGCCACTGCATGCCCAGGCGGATAGTCCTTCTCTTCTGCGTACTGACACGCAGACAGGACAAAGCAACGACCTTCGAGTGCAATGTGGTTCATAGTGTGTTGCCAGACTGGCCTACTGTCCACCGTGGGAGCGCAATATATTTGGGTGCCCTGCGAGTAATAGTATGTACGTACTGTGTACGAAGTCAGTAGTATAGATTGCAGATTTCGTAATAACGTACGAAGAGGCATGTAATTCTCCCTAGAGTTGTATTCAGTACAAGCTTGGAGCTGATACGTGAACCATTGGAAACGTACCAACAGATGGTGGCTGAAAGCTTGGTGTGCACGTTGGTCCCATCTGCACCAGATGAGAAAGATGCCTCGTATACCGGAAGCGTCGAAGCGTCGCCTTGACCCCAAATGACTCTCTCCAAGGCAGTAGGCATTAGCTTGCGATGTTTCGCAACATAACCGTGCGCAGGATCGATGAAAATGACTGTGCAGTACAGGGTACCGTTGTCCTGTTCTATGACTCCAACGACCAGGAAGATGTCGGCCTCTTTACTGATGGCTTCAATTCTCTTCACTGCGTCTGAATTTGGGACCTCTATTGCCGCCGAATAGTAGCGTAAAAATTCATCTCGTCCTTCGGCGGCACGATCTCCAACGGTGACCCCGAATGTACTGAACTTGGGATACCCGCCGATGCTACGAGCGACATAAACGTTGGCTCAGGACGTGGATTTGAAGAAGACTCACAAAGCCTCTGGAAATACAGCAAGCTGAACACCCTCCTGATGCGCAAGGCGAGCGTAATGCTCGAGCTTGTCCAAAGTATCTGGTAGCGAATACGCTGCTGAACACGCCTGCACAACGGATGCGCGAATGCTGTTCTGTCCGGTCATTCTGGCTCGCCTTGAACTCTGCTTCAAGACACCGTGTGTTATAAAGCTTCTGCTGAGTCTATCCCATCACGATCGGATGGCCTATTGGTCAGTAACTTACCTCAGGAGGGTCACATGATTCGTCTTTCGCGGAGGCCCTTCGGGTTCAGTCAGTATTATACTATATGAAAGCTAGTAGATAGATCCAGCGTTTTTTATTGCGTGCTAGTGAGAGACTCAGTCTCGACAGGCAGTGTGGGAAGCCATTCCTGAGGGAAGTCTCGGATGGAGGGTCGGATGCCTCCACGTCCTCTCACATGCTCCCCCTTCTTCGCCTTACGCGCCTTTGCGTCCAGATGCCGCGTATCGAGAGGAACGTCGGCAACTTTATTCTTCGGGTTCTGCGGTAATACATTAGCGTACAGACACATTGGAGACCAGCAGACTCCTTACGTTGGCTGCAGCGATAAGACGATCTATTGCGTCGCTTGCCCACTTCAAATTCATGGACGCTTTTGGGAAGTCTTCACAGGAGATTTTAATGTATCCGTGTTTTCCGACATCTTCGTCGCGCCCTATACCGGCATCCTTGGGAGGTTCTATTGACCATCGTACACCCGCTAGTACCTTGAACCGGTGTCTCGCTGCGTCATTTCGTAGTGGTAGAAGCGCGACGGGGGTCACGATCGTGCGCTTCACGGTAGCAGGGTGCTCTTCACCTCCGTATGAGATAGAGCGCACAATAAGTGGGTGGGAAGGTGGTGGTGGTATGAAGGGCTTTCGATAAGCTGTGACAAATGTGATTCTGTGGATCTGAAGAAGGAAAGCGAGGCTGGGGACGTACCAACTAGTTGCGGCATCTCGTTCTCGATGAGACGCATATAATGCAACATCTGCCGTTGTTGCGCAAGAGCAATATGACCCATAGAAGTTGCATCCTTTCCATCCGGCTCCTCTATGGCAGTCGCTAGTGCATTGCCGATGCCCCATATCTTGTCGTTCAGCAGCTGAGTCGCGCTAAGCTTGAGTCCATTGGGAGCATTCCGGCCGAGCCGAGGTTGGGCATCGGTCGCTAGGTTTCTAATTCCAGACACGTGGTGGGTAAAAAATCGACGGTAGTGTATAGTAAGAGACATAGTGAATGCAAAAACCGGTGGCACAGGTGCAGAAAGAACCTTCGGGCAAGATGTTCAAAGACCGTCGGGGAGGTTGTGGACCAACCACGGGCGTTTCCTAATTTAGCGCTCGTATGGTTTATATTATATTGCTGCCAGATTGGGACATCAAAGTTTGTAACTTTCAGCACGAGCTCCATACCACAGAGCAAGCTCAACGGAAGATGGTCGTGAGTAACCTGTTAGATAACGAGAAGTCTGAACCTGACTGCCCTCTGAAGCGACTCCTTTTGTCTATCAAAGCGGAACTCGAGAACGTCACCGATCTCGTTCCTGCTTCCGATGCGTTTGAGTACTTCTTTCAGGCATGTTTATTTGAGCTTTGAGCTTAGAGTCAGCTCTACCTCGACTGACGCCGCACCCCAGGTGAAATGTAACAGTTGTCATGAAGTGCATCCGAAATTCATTGGCATTAACCGCTTGGTACATGACATTGCCAAGCACCGGCTAGTACCATGATCTCATCTGAATTCAGGAGGAACACGAAGTATCTGGAGGCAAGAACAGTACGGCACACTTTGTGTGGCGTTGTTCGATGTGCAAGCGCGAAAGCTCTGCAAAATTTGAGGAGAAGTCGCCCAGCCTGCCTTATAGTGCAGATAACAACGGACAGTTCGCCCCGTTCTTGACGGTTGACTGCCGCGGTCTCGAGTTTATCGGATTCGATCCGAGAGTAAGCATTCTCTTGGGTTTCTGTCATCCAATACTCACTTGCATCAAGGGTACATGGAAGTGTATTGGGGTTGAATCGGGCACCTCGTTCACCGAAGTCGATCTTGACGAGGGTGAATGGGTAGACTATGACGAGAAGGTGGGCTATGTACCTTTTCTTCCGGATTACAACGTTTAACTGGAGACATCTACGAAGGCTGCGTTGCCTGTTGGAGTTTCCGCCATCGAAAGTAAATGGAGCAGAGCATGAATCCGGTCCTCTCATTCTGGTTAAATCGGTGTATTGGTGAGATATTATCGAGCCAATCACATATAACAGAATGTCATCCGAGAGTCCTGACATTCCCCACTCAAAGACCGTCACTCGCACTCCATTTACACTACTACCGCTGTACTTCGAGACCGTTCTTCTCTTTCTGAACGGCCACTCTGGTGACATCTGCGGGAAAATCGTTCTCCTCAACCGGAAGCTCTCGAGCAATGGCTCTTCCGTTGTCCCGATCAATTTCATCCCTTCGTCTTAATCCTTCAATGATGTCTCTCTTCCAGGGTGCCCCCTCGTTCGATCGCTTGAGAGTGCTCTGCACCGTATCCCAAGTACCGCTGACTTTCTGCTTCCCAGCTTTGACCGTCTTCGCCTGTTCCCCCCCTCAATTTTGCGAGGCGACCAATACTGTGACAACGCCCATGAGTCTTACCTACTGGTGCATACGTACGTACGTACTGCTTACCCCCATAAAGCTGCCTCGGCCTTGCTTATCTCTATTTTACGCATGTCGACTCCTCGTTCATCAAGGACGGAGATGAAATTTCTGGAATGCTTCAATGGTCAAAGTGGTGAGCAAATGCAATTTTACGATCTTCTTGGTGTATACAAACCTGAATCGATGTTCTAGATCGTGATCAATGTGATGCTAATTTGCAGCGCACTCCAAAAGTGCCTACCTGTAATGACCAGATAGAGGAGATAGCTTGTGTATCATCCCGTCCTTTACCGATATTAACCCTGCTGATGTTACCAAGCCCCCACCGAGGAAGGAAGAATGCTGGAACATCCCAGGTGCTGAATGAATACATCAACTCAAAGCATCGTGAAACAGCAGGTTCTTCTTACTCTTGATCCCTACAAAGATGTTGACTTCAATGAGAAAGTGAGTGTCAGAATGGGATAGTCAATGGCGAATCTACATTGCCTGTCCTATAGGCGAGATAAGGTCACGAAAACATAACAGTCAAATGGTTGTACTTACTCACCGAGACATATATCCATGTGTTACGCTGTAAGGTCTTTCTCAGTAGCCGTTCCAATAACCCTCGAGGAGTTATATTCCGCCATAACCACACCTTCACTCGGCTCCCCGCTGGACGTCGCCCCAGATAATAATGCATTTGCGCATTATTTTCCATATCTGTCAGATGTGAGTGGGTCAGACTTGCTCTATCCTCCTCGAAGCTAGTGCGAGGTGCAATATTTGATCGCTCAGAATGGTGTAAAGCAGTGATCCCCCTCCCCCTCCCGGCGTCCTTCCATCTTCCAGATGTGGTATCCACCAACTCTCCCGTCTTAGCCCATCGTAGCTTCCCCTCGCTATCAATCTGGACCAAATAATTCAGGCCTATCTCAATAGTCCGTGCTATGAGCGGGTATTGAGGTTAAGGTGACATGACTTCTTACGCTGGGATGGTGATAGGTAGCTGAGCCAGCAAAAGTTGAGTTTATTGATCTCGGAGGTGTAAGAGAATGGCAGACTTACGCTATGCGCTGTTCAATTCTCTCGGTTTTTGTTTGGAAATGTTATCTAGGCTTCAAAACGTACTTCTCGCTCCAACTGCTCACGCGAACATTCCTTCAGAGACACGTCTCTTCCTGCACCCTGGTCTAGCCTTGGGACATCATTCAAGTACGTTCAGTCTTCAGCTTTGAACTTCCTAGACATACCATCTAAAAAAGTTATCTCGAGTATCTTCCTGCCGCCACTTCCTATGATAGTACTATCAGGTTGTCAGCCCATGATAGCGCTACATTGCTTCACAAACTTGTCACACGGACCTTCACTGTAAAGACATGCATTGTCAATGTATAAGCCGGCGGTGACGGAAATACACCATCATAGTAGATACAGCACGCACAGTTCGCCCCATATCTATGTTTCCTTGGGCAGACATTAGCGTCCTCTGGAGCCTCTTGCTGGTACTATGGTCCAAGAAGAACTTACCCGTCGATGAGTTCAAGCCAGTGCTGCGTCTCAAGGTATTTCCTGGCCGCATCCGAGTTCGATATACCGTCATCAGCTAGCATCTGATTTCCGTCCTGCAGTGGGAGGGCCAGAAATATTGCACGGCGCCATCATCGCTCTCGCGCAGTGTTTCGTCCTTCTTTCGCTGCCTCACGATCCACCTGCGGCGGGTTCCCGTGTCACCCCAAGGATGGTTGAAAGCGACAATAGCTATAGCTCAGAGAATCACCTTGAGTCGTGCATGGGTGGCAAGGTCCCTCCAGAGAAAATCTGTCTCCAGATACCTAGCGATTTTCTTGGCTCTCCATGCTCTTTGAATCCTTATGGCCGCGTTCGTTTGAGCAAGCTCTTCGATTTCGTCCCCGGTAAGCGAGGTCCTTCGTATGTAGACAGAGTCCTGAATGGACTGAAGAGAGTCGAGTCTACCCATGTAGAAGATGCAGCAAGATGCCTGCTAGGCTCATACTTATGTTGCATGGGTCACATCAAATGTTTGCGAGGCGTGGTGAAAGTTAGCAATGATGTCATAAACTGCGACTAGATTCCAAACGACTGAATACGAAAACAGACCGGATATAATTAAAAAAGCTACATTGAGTATGCAAATGGGAGGATATCATCAATGGAATGTGTGCGTGCATGAGTGCCTGCGGTAACCTTAACATGTGCGAGGAATGGTATGGATCATGGAGAAACAAAAGACACGGATTTCTCCTGAGAAAACTAGAAAAACACAGATTGTCCTTGACTCTTCCCTTACTTGAAGCCGTTAAATGTCCAGTCCGGCTGGAGCTCGAGGTACGGATGTCTCCTCAGTTCAGCGGCGGTTGGTCGGTCGTCGGGATTCCTATAGTAGCAGACAATCAGTCAGAGGGCAAAACCAAATCAACCCTGTCCGAACTCACGTTGCGAAACACTTCTTTCGGAAATCATCAGCGAGCGGTGCGAGCATGACACCTGGTGGCACAGGAGGTCCCTGTTTTGTTCGGTACAACTGCAGCAAAAGTTGTCAGTCGCATGCCGTACTGGAACGAGATGCCGACATGCCTCAAGAAGAACGGCCATGGCTTCCTTCCCACTCCAAGGCCGCTGTCCAGTCCACATCTCAAAGACAACGCAACCCACACTCCAAATATCAATCTTGGAGTTGTAGCCTTTCTTGTTCGCATCAATGACTTCTGGTGCCATCCAAAAGACAGTGCCTTGCATGGAGGTGAACGCCTCCATGTTTATGTCATCAGTACGTTTTGAGATGCCGAAATCTGATATCTTGCAGATACCAGTTGTCTCCACGAGTATATTGTCGGCCTTTAAGTCCTACGCGATCTGTTAGTTGATGGACTTTCCAAGGCCCGGAGAACTTACTCTGTGTAGAATTCCCTTCGAATGCAGATACTCGAGACCACTCAGTATCTGACCCGTAAATGATTTCGTAACCTCTTCGTCAAACTTGCCATGCTTCCTCAAACAGCTGGCTATGGAACCACCAGGAACGTACTCCAAGAAGCTGCAAAAGTGCACGTTATGAGATATAGCCGATGACGAGAAGAGGAAAACTTACATGCTGAGGAATGTAGGAGTTTCCTCGAAGCCAAGATATTGAACAATATTTGGGTGGTCTAAATCTTTCAACGTCTCGCTCTCGAGCTTCAGAGCTTCGACGACCGTTATCTGGCGCGAATCATCCTTGTCGCTAGCCGTCCGAGGCATCTCGACTTGCTTGACCGCGATCATCTCACCAGTCGTCGCATTAAGGGCAAGATACACCTTTCCGAACGTCCCCTTGCCGATAAGCTCGCCCCGAACCCAGCGAAAGATCGCTACAAGGGGGTCAGACGAGTTCAATACGGGCATTAGGCAACACTCACGTTTCGCGGGCCCAGGAGAGGCCTCCGTAGTAGTAGCTTGCGTTTCATGATGACCGTGAACATGATCTGTAGTGACTTCTTCAAGACGACTACCCCAGAGTTTCGTGTTCCGCTTTCGGAGACCACCGTTGTTTGCGGATGCCTCCATACGAGACGTACGATCAGTCCTGCGCTTGTGCTCTGCTGCAACCACCCGGATAGACTTCTTATGCCTGAAGCGGCGATCCGCCTGGGGTGGAGGATCAGGCTCAGCAGAAGTAGGAGAGGTCCCGCCTGAAACAGCCTCGATAACGGGCTCGTCAACATCGTGCTCCGGGAAGTACTCTTGGAGGCGTTCAAACACTTCTTCAGGTGGTGGACGTGGAGCCCATGTATTATCGAAATTGTTGTCGAACCTGCTCATCCGCTGATCTTGTGCCCTCCTGGGATTTACACGTCGTAACGGAGGAGGGTCAGGAATATAACCAGGCGGTCCAGGGAAGCCGGCTGGAGGTGCTCGCGACGTGTCGCGGAGCTGGATACCGCAGCCAACTGACGGTGGACTGTCAGTGTCGATTGGAGTCAGCACCGGACGTGGAGGCTTCTGCGGCGGTTTTGCCCAGTACGTGCCAGTGCCACTTTCCCTGTCAGAATCGTCTGAGCTCATGGTCCTTGAGCTCATGTAAGTGCCTTCCTCATTCAGGTTAAACGACCCAATGTCGGGCGCGGGTGCCGGGCTTGGCTGACGAGGTCCAGCACTAGGCGGCTGAGGTCTGAGGGGGCCTACTGTGCCCATCTCCGATCCAATGTTCTTTTCGAGCATTCCTATGATGTGCACGGCGTTGTCAGGCCTCATCGTGTTCTCTGCAGACGAAGGCAGGTCGTCTTCTTGCACAGGAAGTGATGACAAGGTGCGATTCGGCACCTCAGGAAGTCGACGTTCCGATTCCATAGTTCCCGAGGGAGGCGTCTTGCTATTGATGGGACTACGTGGGGGTGTGCGGGGTACACGAGAGAGTGGGGACCGGTCGAAGATGGGTAAGCTCTCAGTCGCTGTGCGTCCGTGTCCGGGATGTGCGGGAAGTGGTCTAGGACCAAAGGACGTTGGATGAGTTTCATCCCGATACGGTAGCCCAGGAGCACTGGAGCTTGGGTAGTGTGAGGGCCCTGCTGCACGGGTTTGAGATGCTTCTGGAGATATATGATCAGGGCCGTTAGGAGATTGTAGGGGTCGATTTGAACGGTACGGAGAGGTGGTAGGGTCGCCGCCCAATGATGACGGCGGTCGTTTCAGTGGCTCCTGAGTGGAGCTTGGTGGTACAATGCCAAGGTACGCGCTGACTGACGTTCCCATGTACGTCGAGACACCTTGCACACGAGAGGAATGATACGAAGTCGGAGAGTTCATAGATCCACGAGAGCCATCATAAGACTTTGGAAGACCCACATCCAAAGCCTGATCATGGTAACCAGAGGCTGCACTTTCTGTGTTTGCGTACGGCAACCCGGGTACTGCAGTTGGCTTACTAGAGACTGGAAGCGGTGACGCTGGAGCTCGACGTCCAGGTATACCGACTAGAGGTGCCTGTGCCTGGGCCTTGTACGCATCGTTCAAGTTGTTCATACTTTTGGCACCTAGACGAGGACCCCATGCTGCGCCTGGAGGTGACTGTGGAACTGGTGTAGGCTCGCCTTTGCCAGGATTTTGTGGTCCTTTATAGGCAATAACGTACCCGCCCGGGACGGGCTTGCCTTGCTGACGCTTGTTCCGATCTCGAGTCTCAGCGCCCCCTGGCGGTGCAGGAGGTGGTCCTCGAGGAGGATGAGGGATGTTCAACCCATAACTCGATAGTCCTCTCGGTGAAGACCTTGAGTCCTGGGGTGTAGTCGGACGATCTCTGCGATATCCGCTAGATGGTACGCCCGAGGACACGAATGTCCATTCCTCCGGTCGACGCTCACTAGTCTCATGATATACCTGTTTTGAGCGCTTCAAACCCGACGTCTCTTTCTTTATACAATCGCGACGTCGGAGCCTGTCGCGGTCATCCTTCTCCCTGTCATCTCTGTCTCGAGGGGATCGCCAGGGTGAGGTGGCCTCTGGCTGACTGTCCGGCGTCTGTATCATTCGATCCCGTTCCGACGCTGCATCCGAGCCAGCGCGCATATGCCAGGGTGACGAACTGGAGAATGGGATACCGTCCTGGCCACGGGTCAGTTCAGGAGACTGGGTCTGAACTAGCGCTGTAGGTGGTGCGCTACCTCGGACTCTTTCTGGGCGTGGGGGAGGGCCGGAAGGAGGAGGTGGTGGGGGAGGTAGGCGCATACGGTCTGGGGAGATAATCCCTCCCGGAGATTGCGGCCTACCAAAGCCCGAGGGAGATTTAGGTCGAGGAGGAAGCGGCTGCCTTGGGTATGGTGGTTGTGGGGGCGATCGACGAGCTCGGCGCGGCTCTCGCTCACCATGATCAAGATCATCGGAGACTGAGGCATCATACCCAGCAGCAACTTCACGGCGCTCGCTAGTCGAAGATATGCTGCCACGCCTTGAATTCGAACGCCGGCGACGGTTGTACGTCTGCGACATCTGCGACATCTGTGGAAGTACAGGTGGAACAATTGTGTTCACGGGAGAGTGTTCCTTGGTGTCGACGAATGGGGGTTCGTGTACTGTTGCATGCGAAAATGAGACCAACAACATGATGGACCCTCTCTCATCGCCTCGTTCGCAATACAACTCCCACAACTGTTCATCACTTAAGGCTTCTCCAATTGCGAATTTGCCTATTTCTGTTCGATATATGCTGTAACGAGGCTGGTCTTCATCCGCAATATGAAGCTTCGAAGAGCGTTAACATGCAAATGGCCAGAATGAGTACGTCCAAAGCTTACCTTGGCGTATATACGTTCCCGAATGAACGCAGGATTTCGGGCACCGGTGAGTTCCACAATGACTAGATGTTCAGCGTCGGTAGTGACCAACAATGTTATACTGCGTTCACTCGGACTGGCCCGATTTGCACTCGTCTGCGATGAGTAGGAGTCATTCGCAGATGTAGGAGACTATGATCATGATGTTATTGATTTTGTAAAGAAACTTGGGGGGAAAACGTACAGTAGGTGGTCTGGTGCCTGACGGCCGGCGACCATGACTGTGCCGTGGGGGCAGGCGTGACCTCAACCTATCGATGAACCCATTCCGGGTGGTGGTTAGTTGATATGCACTGTCGTTACTGTCAGGGTATGATACGATGGCAGGTTCCTGTCTCAAAGTACCCTCGCTAGAGCTCTCTGTAGGAGGGTTGCTTTGACCGGGAGTGCTGGGGGGAGGTGTAGACTCGATAGCAGGGGAGCTAGTGCTTGAAGGAGAAGAAAGAGCGGGGTTGGACGGATTAGACCGCGACGAGGGATAGTGTCTGTGCTCGTAGAGGTCGGTAGTCAGTGGAGGAGGATGGCGTGGTAGAGGACGTCGCTCGTCGAACGAGATATTGGAAGAAGTAGCATGCGCAGGGGGCTGATAGCTGTTGTACTCATCCGGAGGTAAGATAGACTCGTCCTCACTGCTGTCACTTGATACAGCACCCCCATTGCTGACTACGAGAATGCGGGGACGAGCAGTCTTGCGTGACTTGAGAACGTTGGATCTTGCTTCGTCCGACATCCGGAAAGCCTAGCGAGGACGGCGTAATGCAGAGTCGCAGAAAGAAAGGTGAAGCGATTGCTGCGGCCGGTACACAGCAGAGGCTGATATGAGGGAGCTAGAGCAGTGCAGAGAGCGTCGAGGAAGACGTCCAGCCGTCGACGGGGTGCGGTGTAGAGCTAAGCAGAGGAAATGAAAGACGGTAGACTTTGAAGTCGGCCACCGCGACGGCGAGACGACGCCCAAAAGCAGACCAAAGGGCATGGTAAGCGTTTGGCGCCCACGGATGCGTGTAACCACCGAATCGACCAAGCCCTCGGACACTCCGGAAATATCGTTATATTCACTCGCTATTCATTCCCGTTATTCATTCCCTTTATTCCACCACGCCTTTTATTCTGCCTTTCTTCGTTCATCCGCCTCGAACGCACCCCACATATCTGCTCAACAGGCGGTCACAACGTGTCCACTATTTATGAACATTCCATTCGAATTTTGTGCCGTGAACACGAGTCGACACGAGTCGACTAAAGTGCCCTCGTGTGTACGGGCTCGGAGTCACATCCGCTCGCAATCTCAATTCACCGCCTCTCCTCACATCTCTCAAGAGAGATCTCTTCCTTCGGCGCACCAGATTCTCTCCGGAACACTCCCAGGACAAACCCATGCCATTAATGTTTACAATCTCCAATTGCCCCAGGAACTTCCTCGCGTCTATCAACTCCTTCGGCCACAGCTCGACCGGACACCAGCGGACACCTCACGGGGCAACGCAGGCACAAGAGATATGCGATATACCTCAGATAGACACCGGTGCGAAACGCGATTCGGTGTTCGAACTCCCATCCATCCGCCTGCTGCGGCAGCGCTTGAAGCACTTTTGTAGTACAGTCGCATAGCGTTCTTCCAGCCCGTCTGCGTTGACCTACCATACGCGTTCAATCCTGTTCAACCGTACGCACTGTGTCTTTGCGACCCCCTGTCCTGGGCAGACTCTCCAGTAATAGTCTTCCCTCAGAGCGATCTTGTCAGCAAAGAACTGCGGCGACTACGGCATAGACCGGTTGCATGTTGCAGTTCGACTGATCTATCTGATTGTCGTCTGGGTCTTACGACCTCCAAGCCAATACCAATACGCGCTCCCAACTCCATACGAGGTCACTGATTATGATACATGTACATCCATGGAACGAGGTAGAATACAAACAGTCCAACTACTTGTGCAACGTCCAGCATCACGATTCAATCATTCACGATTCACGTTTGAACTGAGCAGGGCCAGGCTGGGAGAACGTGCCTTCATTTATATCTAACTATAAGCGCAGTCGCGTAAGCAAAGGCTACGAATACGAAGGATAGGACACAACAGCTTACCTTGGGGTATTCCGCCCTCTCATCCAACAGTCCCTCCGCCCAACACAACAACTTTAGCAATCCGACCAGCTTTGCCGTCTTGCCTTGGCTAAAACTCTCCAAGATCGCGGCGTTCACTTCACCAGCCGTCTTCAGTCGCTGTGCCGGAGACAACAGCTCCGAAATAGACGGTGGTGCTGAGGGCGACGAATCGAATGCAAGTAGAGCCATCGTCTTCTCGAGTTCACTAAGAAATTCTTGGCTTTCTTCACCCCGCGGGGCAAGCTCCTCTTGCGCAAACTCTAGAGCCTCGACGATCTTCCCTTGTCGGATGTACTCGATCAACTTTTGCTGCTGAAGCTTGAAGTATAATCCAGGGTTTGTATCCAAGATCTGTAGACGAAGGAGCGTAAGTATGCTATACAACACAGGACACATGTATCATATTAAAACTGTTTTTGTGGTTACAGTCTCACCATCGACCGATAAACGGTCTCGGAGTGGTGCATGAAGAGTTTAATCCTTTTGCGTGCTACCAGTGGCACAGAGTCAAAACCATACACGCACCTCTGGATTTAGATCATTGACGCGTGTGATCGCCTCTGTAACGTCACCACGCTGAAGGGCTTCACGGATATTCATCCTACTCTCGATGCTATCCAGGTCCACCGGTGAGGGTATATCAGCCTCGCGACTGAATTCTTCTGCAGCTGACTTGAACCCCTCGATGACAAGGTAGTCCATGACAAGCCGGTTTAGGTCCCTAAACAGGAGTAGATTAGTACAACATGAAAGCTGAACAAGCGATCGGAAACGGCGTGAAATCAGGTAATGCATGCAATACTGTTGATTTCTCATCTGATATCAGAGAGATTCCCATTTGTTTTTTCATCTCATAACGGCCGTTGACATGAAGGACATAGATGTGTGCAACTCACTCTCTTGTAACCTGAACATCATGCAAACGCCGCTCCCACTCTTCCTTGCGTATATGGATCGGACCTGACGGCTGAAGGGAATTCACGATTAGATGATTGGTACATCTTGAACTGAAAGGGACGTGAACTGACCATGCGAACTTGAAGGTGAAAGACAAGCGAATTTTTATGCTAACGCCCAAATTTAGGGCAGGCTTTCAACCAAGCGCCGGGACGCGCGAGTGAGGCGGGTGCAATCAGCTTGTGCATATGATATTGAGTAGATGTATCCACGCAATTAATTATGCAGCAATTGAAACGTGGGGGGTGTTCGCTACCGCTCAGGTACGATTCACCACCTTTGTTGACTTTTACTGGTACTGTCACCGACGCCGTCAATCGCACTTTTCGGCCTGGCTGTATTATGACTGTGAGCAAGCCTGCACAAGCAGATGGATGAAGATGATGTTGTCCTGCACCGCATCTCACATGCCAAGCGCTCCTTGCAAAATCTGTTACGCTACAGCACAGTTGAACCTTGGTACAGCCCGTTTCTCATCACAGTTGTGTAGAAAGACCACAGCCGGAGCATATTACTTAAGGCAATGGGGTGCGAGTATTAACAGTGCTTGTCACCTAGTCACTGGCATTGGTGTACGCACACAAGTTCTGTCAGTGGCGAGACAGACGTGCACGCAGTCAAAAATGACAACATCAGGGTACAAGCTAGTGCAACTACCACTCACAATGGGCCACTCTTGCAACATCCCTATAGGAACGCGACTCCTGACGGACGAAGGAGCGGGTGTGGACATCCCGTCATAGACAAAGCAGATGGCATGAGAGCAGGCAACAAACAACAATTACAGTGCTTCGGCTGTGTACGACGATACTGTGAGGCACCACGGCCAACACAACATGCAGAATGGGCAATAAAATCGCAGAGTTGAGTAGCGATATAGAATACATCGAACAGCGACGAAATCCGAGACACGGCTGCTAGACGAAAAAGTGACTGTGACTGATGAACGTTACTCGTGGGAACGTCAGTCACGACCACGTGACGATACAGCGCCAAAACAACCCTCGTACTGACGGATAGTAGGACCCGATTCAAAGGTGAATCGTAACCCCAGAATCGTGTGCTGTTGATATGAGGCATCGAGTATCTACAGTAAGATCGTGGTCTACGCCTACGCCGCTCTTCTATTCACAGCTACATATGCCGATAAAGGCGAGGCGAGCATAAGGCAAGGTGCGCGATCGGTCAAAGTTACCGTGTAGACTTCAGGTGGCGTACCGATAAACATTGCATACGGTCCGAGACCTCCCCTTAAGCTTCTCTGATCTGCCCCGTGCTAAGGATCAGGAGACCATGCAGCACGACCATAATGCTGGCCGTTCTTGGACCCTCAAATGCACGGAATATTGTCATCTGGGGTGTGCACAAAGGCCGAAGGGCCTAAACTTTTGATACGAGACCGCCTGACCGAATACTGCTCAAGAAATCATCTTGGCTGACCAGAGCTATCGGAAGTTTTAAGACCTGGTAGGGAATAAAGATGATACAGCAACTCACCGTCTGTAGTATTTTTGTGCACGGAATCCATGATTTTGCCCTTTGCTTTACCCTTAGGAAGAGCTGGAGCGGGCAGAGTAGGTTTTCCAGAACCCCGCTGCGCTTTTACGCCCTCCTCAGCGGTGGCAGCCGCAATTTGGGATTGCTGTATGACATTGAATAGTTTTACGACTTTTATGATTCATAAGATAGCGAAACATTGTGGTCAATTCTGAGTTACTCACCTCCACGCTGGGCAACTTTCCGCAAGGCCCGTTCACTCTCTCCGCCCCAACCACCGATAACATCTTTGATCCGACCTCGTTCCTCTTTCTCTTTCCGTTCTACTAGGATGACTTTCTTGCCTTTAGCCTCCAATTTTTCATTGTTCCGTCTGCGTGCGATAGACGGCTTGAGCGATAGTGGTAGAGCCGATGGAGCGGTGGTGTTCAGTAGAGATTGAAGGGTCGCTCCGAAGCGAGTCGCGTCCGTCGCACGCCGTTTCCGTTTGAGAGTCTTCTTAGACTTCGTCCGCTTTGCCCCGGCTATTTCGTCTTCAGTATCGGGGGAAGATTCGTCTGCACTTCCGGACTGCTCGGAGCCAGACTCGTCGCCAAAGTCGCCTTCATCCGTAGCATCAGAGTGTCGAGTAGTGTCCATATCGTTGTCCATGGTATCCTTCTCGCCGTCGGAGACATTTCTGGCTCGTTTTGCAGGTGGCATTTCTGGGGAATGATGTTATTAGTCCAAGTGTGCACGTCGTGCGATGGCAAAAAGTTAGAAATTAACGCCCATACGACGTCGACTTGTTTAGACGCTGGTGATGAACCGCGCTCATCGCGACGTCCGTGACCCAAGACTACAGAGGTTAGTAGCACCTCAAGTCTCAGTTCAAATGCAATCCGTTGGATCCTGACATCAGTGTCTCTTACCCAGATATATGCAGATTGAGTTAATTCATCGCTCAAATCTGCGAAGATACCCGGAACCTCATCGCTACTTAGACTTCACTACCACTTAGATACCCTGAGTGTCGACTTGGACAGGTTCACATATCACTTCCTATGGCATCGTCTTCGGAATCAGTGGCTAGGGTCGAACTTACGGTGGAACCAGACCTCCAGCCACTCTATCCAACACCGTCTCAGCTGTCCCATCTTTTGTCTCCCAACGTCGGGCTCTCTCCATCTCAGAAGGCAGAGCTCGTTTCTCACTGTTTGACGCGTGCTTGCGTTTTTGGAGATCTTACTTTCCTCACATATCTGCTATGCGATCCACACGCGCAACCTTTCATTGATCTGAGCAAACAGGATGAAGACGGCCTCGGACTCATCAGCGTATTGATTCTCGGATTTGGTTCTGACAGCGAGAGGGACGTGGAACGAGAGGAATGTGTGCGGCTACTAATATCTGAAGGAGCGGACGTCAACTTGCCAGACAATGGTACGTCCCGGCCATCGTTTCATTGGCGTGACTGATCAGACACTGTTAGCTGGATGGGTTGCCCTACACCACGCTGCGCTGGTCGCGCCGCCTACTTTGGTCTCCCACCTCTTGACCCATGGCTCATCGCCGCTTGCTACTACTCGCCGTCAGTTGACTGCATTAGATATTGTGACGGCTCGGTCTACATTGCCGGGGCGGGAAGATGTCGCGCTACTTCTCGAAGAGGCCATGCGGGAGCGAGGATGGACAGGTGGAAGGATGGAGGAAAGGCGCCGTATTCTAGAGAAGCGCATGCGGCGTGTCAGAAAGAGGAAGGAACTACAAGATAAGGTCGGGACGATACTTGGAATAAATCCTCGTTGGTGGGGAGAGATGGATTCGGAATTGATGTTCGGAGAGGCGGACGAAGATGAAGAAGACGAGGACATGGGAGAATATACCGTCTTTGTGAGACACCTCAAACATTTCAATGTTTCCAGAAAAGCTGACGCACGAACGTAGACACCATCTCCAGATTACACATCCATGCTTGTCTTCGCCCCCCATGCGTTGCCTGACATCTTTCAATCCCTCATTACGGACTTTCAGCCTTCTATAAGGAACTCGGAACCTGCCAATGCGTTATACATGCTTGCTCGATTTGCATGTCTCAATTGTGACGATAATTGGCTCGAGGATTTAATCATAGGAGCAACAGACGCGATTGAAGAGGCATTTTTTGTGAGTCC
Source organism: Phlebia tremellosa (assembly GCA_011032875.1). NCBI lineage: Eukaryota > Fungi > Basidiomycota > Agaricomycetes > Polyporales > Meruliaceae > Phlebia > Phlebia tremellosa. The sequence continues at coordinate 16,615 of JAAIFI010000173.1, read as the reverse complement.
TCCTTGCTTTTTTTGCGTTCACAATGGATGACACGATGTCCAGAACCGAGGAGACGATCTCAGCTGTCTGGTATTCTGGCTATACAATATCACTATCTGGCTGCATCTCATGCGATGCGACGAGGCTTTGAAGGAGCCTTGTGAAATGCTAGGCTCATATACCTTAATAGAAGAGATTCTTAATTCAGTCTTCGGTAAGAGTGCTATCTTCCTCCGTAGAGCGGACCTCATGTCACAACAGTATTCATCATTCGTTTCGCGGAAAGAAGAATCGACGACCTTCTGGATGCTGCGCTCCTGGACTACTCTCCTCTATCGAGCGAGTTCGATTCCGTGCAATTCGAATCTGAGTGGTCTTTCCTACGATCATTCGGCGCCAAGAAGAAACCAGCTCCAATACAGAACCCGAATAACCTCGCACCGGGTTCTCCGACACCAAAGACCGGGAGTGTATCGCCAAGCCCTTCAGGGTCAAGTCGGCCGTCCTCTCCACCACCGAATGTCACACCGACAAAGTTTGCGTCTCTAAGACAAACTTTCACCCGCGCCCGCGCCCAATCGGTTTCACCTGCACAACCACAAGACTCCCCTCCCCAGCCGTCCCCGAAGGATGTTACATCGTTCATTACAGCGCTGCAAACGTTGTTCACATTGTCTGATATCAACCCTGCGTTGAGCACTCAATTGTGGTCACAAGTGATGTACTGGGCGGCTTGTAAGTCCGTACTCGGGATTGTCATGGCGCATGCTGACAAGCGATGAAGGCGAGACGTTCAATCGGATTTTGACTAGAAAGAAGTACCTTTGTCGGTAAGCGAGCGTTCGTAATTCAATCAGACGATCATATAATTTACATTCTAAAGATCAAGAGCTGTGCAAATAAGTATGAATATCAGCATCTTAGAAGAATGGGTGGGCAACATGGAGTTGCCACGGGGTATTGCGTTCCATTTTGCCCCGGTAAAAGATCTGTTGAATTGGTTGCAGGTGAGTTGTCAATGTTCCATGTGTTCACTTGCTTGATGTTGATGTGCATCAAACAGTGTCTGTCGTCGATAACAGAGTTTCCTAATCTCATAGCGACTATACAGACACTGAAACATATGAATCCGCTGCAGGTAAAGTGCTCTGGACTGCAATAACGAGTGCGCTCTTATTTACTCACGTAAACTACTTCAGATGCGCCGCGCAGTCAGGGACTACAAATACGAAGTCAACGAGGGACGAATGACAGAAGAATGCATACAATACCTTGCGCAATTGCAGAAAGATTGGGAGAGACATCGAGTCAAGTTGGGAGTCGAAGCTCTTCGGAAAGAAGTACAGTTGAAGTGATATCTGTGCGAATAGTCACTGACATCTAGCCGTCCAGATCGTTGAACGTGATCGTGAACGTGATGAGGAATATCTACCTTCGTCTAGTGACACCAGCCTGGTGGATAGTGCACCTCCATCGCCGTGCATTGAGAATGTGAGCGCTCAGCATAACATCGATATGTTATTCGACCGAGGGCAGGAGAAGTCAGCTTGGGAACCATCAGCGGCACCTGAAGCTCTTGGAGAGCTCCTAGATTCAAGGCATATGCTTCCCTTATATCTACCCTCCGACCCTCGCCTCCTGGGCGCTGTGCCAGGCAAGCGGCCTTTCGTCGACGAGGATACGCGGAACCTGGATGTGAATCATAATGGGAGGAGCGTCAGCCGGGCTAGCCAAGGGACCAGAGGCGCGATGGTGTGGCGGCTTCAGAGCAGCAAGCTGCGAGAAGTCGGCATCCGAACTTTGCAGTGGGTCGATGGGGCGCCGTCTACGGCACGCTGGTATCGAGCCATCGAGGCAGATGAAGAGGATGAGGAAGATCAACCACCCCCTCCTTACGCTGCTGACGATCCCGATGAGGTGTCGCCAGAACAGCTCAAAATCTCAACACGTCTCACCCCGTTGACGAGATCTCGCTCTGCCCGGAGCAGAGGAAGGACCAGCATAGATGCTACTCCAGTCGAATCCGAGACTGGGAGGTTACGCATGTGATTCAACATAGATGCTTGCAAGTATCATGTATTACTAGTGAGCGTGACTAGTACGAGGTTTTGGGATCTTACTGCGGACGGCATCGTCTCTAACACTACGGATTTCATGCTTTCGTGACTCAAATCTTGGCAATGTTTGGTGTCAACGTCGTTGTCTATGAGCACATGAGCGATGTTTCGAACGAGCGCGTTGTATGTCATAGAAGATCAGCCAAGCACGCGCCTCGCGTATCGAGGTGCCCGTCGCCGGTCCTCAGACATGCCACTATCTTGGCTTTCCCAGCCAGAGAACCAGTATATATAACGAATTGCACAGTGGTAAATCCTCGTACTGATCTGCAACTCTAGTACCTGTCGTATCTGCGCGTTTTCTACAGCGATCATCATGTTCCATTTCATCTCGAATACAGTCAAATCAGTAACTCGACCGCCGCTACTTGTCATACTCATAGCTGATGATCAAGCGGGATGGTGCCAACAAGTGAGTAACTTCCACTAAACTCATCTCATGTAACTAATCACTGTAATTGCAGTATTCGGAAGAGGGATACGATATCATCCACATATCGTACCCTACTGAAGAGCCGTCTTTTGCAAACGATGTCCAAAAAGCAAAGCTAGCCATCTCCGAACGGGACAAGGAGGTTGATTGGGCCCTGATTACGTTTGGAATCCAGGGCGGCCCTCTGAACACAGTAGTGGACATCTTGTCTCTGGAAACGTTGAGAGCGGTTATTCATTATTGTCCTTTGGTGGATTCTGGTGAAAGCCTTCTAGTCAAAAACTCCAGAGGAAGACACACTCCGTGAGCCCCCTGTTTATGCACCTCCCTACCGCTGACACGAACAGTCGTTAGGACAATCTTCCATCTTAGTAGCGCACAAGACGCTCTCGCTGCTTCACTGATTGTACTCACTGATTCAGAGACAATTGGATATACCATACCGACAGCTTCATACCATCCTATCGCCGTCTATACATATCCTGGAGTATCTACTAATCCTCCGTTTCCGTACGGTATGAAGGCGCCTGCACTTGTGACCGCTGGAGAAAAGTCTTCCACCGACCCATATACTCGTTCCGCTGTGTCTCTCTCCTACAGCAGAACCCTGGAGCTTTTAAGGAGAGAACTTGGTCCCCACTTTGATTTGGAGACGCTGTGGGAGAAGCATACGTATTATGTAAGCTCACTGAAGTCATTCTAGGATCTTGAGTCCATACTTATATGACACAGGAATTTGTGGAACGAGATTTCCAGAGTGAGTAATTCAAACTCTATAAGCCCAACCCTGTGTTTAACGGAGTGCACAGAAACGATGTCCACTATGGCGAGTATCATAGCCGATATTCTCTGAGAAGCAGATCTATATTGACATTGTTTTAAGGTTGCAACGCCTTACGTTAATCACATCGCAACCCTTACAGGAGGCGTTGGGTACGATGATCTTGCACGTTTCTACAAGGTACTTCAACTTGTCACTCGAAGGTTGCCAACAGCACATATTGATTAAGATACATCCAGTATCATTTTACACGAGAAAATGTAGGAGGCTTTGCGAACACTAAGCTTTCAACTTCCGATGTGACGTGTTCAAATAGGTCACCCCTCCTGACACGGAGCTGATAACTGTATCACGCACCAGTCTGTTGCTTTCTATCGTTTCGCCATCCTCAATCTACTCACCGCCTGGTAATTCAGTTGGTGCGGACCGAATTATCGACGAGATGATTTTCAAGTGTACCCACACAACTGTGAGTCCGTGTATGTTACGTTATTGAAATACTCCCTCAACATACTAGGAGATCGATTATTTCTTACCCGGAGTCAAGCCAACCGGCAAGCCTCTCGAACTGGCCGTCGTGGGTGTCATCGCTTTCAGGGGAGACAAACTAACTTTTGAGTAAGTACACCCACAATAACTTTGTTGACATTAACAAATAGTAAATTAGGCACATGTAAGACGACCTCATAATTTGGGAATATACTCAAGTACTGACACGCCGCCCCAGCTATTGGGACCAGGCATCTGCGTTGGTTCAGGTAAGGCTGTCTGCGTAACAATCCTATTATGAACTTGGTACTCATGGCACGTTCAAGCTCGGCCTGATAGAACCGACAGGTCTTCCTGTCGCAGGCGTTGAAGTGGCTCGCAAGGTGGTGGATCCATTCGGACTGGAGAGTAACAAATTGATGGCGAAGTGGAAGGAAAGCGAGGGACTGCCGATCTGATCTGATCACCACAACTTCCTTTCTTGGTAGCTCGGGTCATTGTGGCGCTGGATCATTAGCCGGTGTGGGCGTGTTGACTTCACGACGGCTGTACCATTGCCTCTTCGTAACATAGCTTTGCTTTCTTCTTCTACTTCCGTGTGCTCCAATACCTGCTACATAAATAACATCCCGCAAGGTCCCCTTCTGTTGTATTCTTAGACATAACCCATGAGCACCTCGCATAACCCGGAAGACGAACCTTTTAGCCATGAGGCCATCAGCCACCACGGCCGAGAAGATTCCACCGTGAACCTTCTCAACAACCACAGCACACGGCAGTCAGTTTCGGATTTGAACAACACCGAAGACAGTTTTTACGACAACCAGGGCCCGTCAAAGGCATCTCTGTATGACCCTGAGAAACCTGAAGTCGAGCTAGCTGACTTCTCGCGTGATCGGAACTTTCAAACTTTGGGTAGGTTTTCAACTTTGCCGCAAAGTTGATGACTGTTAACAAGCCTCGTAGACTACACAGATGAGCCATTTGGTGAAAGCCAAGCGCGTCCATCTCCCGAGAAAGCTACCCCATTTGCACGATTGTTTGGCAATGGGTCTAGGAGTTCTTTACAGCAACGGATTGAGCGAAAGAAACGCGGTATTGGCAGACAAAGACATCCTTTTGTTGGTAAGAGCATATCTTTTCCATTCCGGATGCCTGGACTGATTGCACTAGCGTGGTCTCTTGCTGCGGTAATGTTGGCGGTTTTCATATACGAGCTGGTTCTCAATGGCAAGGCTCAAGGCACGCCGATATCCTTCAAGGTAATGTATCTCTATCTATGATATCCTTGAGTCCAATGTTCATGTATCGTTAGCCTGTTGTCAACCCTATGCTTGGTCCTTCTCAGAGTGCGCTCATCAATGCTGGCGCGAGGTTTCCGCCTTGTATGAAGGACGTCCAAGGAATTTCTCCAAGTACTTCGTTTGCTTGTTCGTCCTTACCAATCCGCTGCACAATCAGCACATAGATCTTACTGTGCCTTGCAGGTCTTAACGACACAGCAAATCCTCCCGACAGACTGTGCCCTCTCGAAGATGTTTGTGGTTTTGGTGGTTTCCACGGAGCGGAGCCAAATCAATGGTACAGGTTCGTAAATAATGTTGTGGCAAGTTTCCGACGTCCTGACAGCTGTGGCCAGATTTATAACACCCGTTTTCCTACACGCAGGAATCATACACATCCTACTCAATATGCTTGCTCAGCTGACAGCATCAGCTGAAGTAGGTCCAACGACTTTAGTTATATGCCCGAAATCGCTGACAACATCTTAGGTCGAACGCGAGATGGGCTCAGGCGGATTTTTCATTCTTTATTTCGCTGCTGGTATCTTCGGGTATGTATATTGGCTCGACTACCTGATGATGATGGAATAAATCAACTCTACAGCAATGTTCTCGGCGGAAACTTTGCTCTTGTCGCTTCACCTTCCGTAGGCGCAAGCGGGGCGATTTTCGGTACTGTCGCTGTGAGTATACATTTCCCGAGTTCCAGAGTTCTTGCATAATCGACATCATCAGGTAGCGTGGATTGACCTGTTTGCCCACTGGAAGTACCAATACAGGCCGGTGCGCAAGGTATGGCTATTTCCTCCCTAGTGAGACCATCAGCTCACTTAGCCCCGTTCAGTTAATGTGGATGATTGTTGAACTCATCCTCGGTATCGCGGTGGGATACATACCTTGTAAGTAGTAACAGGTGATACTTGTTCCGTTATATAATAGCTAACCTGTGGATATATCAGACGTGGATAATTTCGGTATATGCATTTTTGACCCCCGTACGACCAGCTACTGAAACAGCACTTTTGACAGCACATCTTGGCGGTTTTCTGATGGGGCTCTTGGTTGGTATGGTGCTCTACCCCATTATAAGCGAAACGAAGAGGCATAAAGCGATTGTGTGGGCCTGCAGAATTGCAGCCATACCTATTGCCATCGTGCTTTTTGTAGTCCTGATACGCAACTTCTACACTAACGATCCATACTCGGGTACGTCTTAGCCAATTTCTGACTTGTAATACTCGTGGTCTTGACAATTGGCGTCACACAGCTTGCTCCTGGTGTCGCTACTTGTCGTGTTTCCCTACTGCATCGAATAATCACTGCCAAGGGTACGTTGAATCCAGTATGAAAGTCTTCACTACACTCATCCATACTTTTCATTGGACTTCATACAGAACTGGTTAGTACTCGTATCGTTGTCCTACACATGGCTTGACCGTTGAATTCGCCGTTAGGTTTCACAACAGTCTCCGGATCAAGCATCTAACACAGGTTGAGGATACGACACACTCACGACGGTCTGATCATTCTTGGACTCTTACAATTGCATCTCATGGACTACATCATTCAACGATCTGGGACAGTTTATCCCGGACTATAGTATGACCTATCACTCCTTTGTAGAACACTCACATGTCTGTCTGTATATATCATCACCGTATAAGTAGCATTTTCTGGCTTCACAGCTGTCCCGGCCTTCTTCAAGACGCAGGCGACAATGACTCTGCTCGTAGATTAGTTTCCAATGAATTGAGTTGTACACTGCGGGATTTATATGCAAGCGCCCATGCTTCGAGAATTTGAATGTACACCGCCATCATAACGGCTTGAACCTGGCGTTGACGGTTGTTGCCAACTCAGGTCCGCAGTCTTTCCATCTTATGTCTTGGACCATTCCTTGGACCACACCTCGCAACGTTACCCACGCTTAGACCTATCCGTTGGCAGCTTACATGGCGTCAAGGCGTGCGTCGTTTTCTTTGAGCCCTCTATGGAGCCACTACGTCGCGTTCTCTGCGTTGATATGTGCATTCATATTTGGATTCTTCCGGTATGCAATTATGGGTGCGTTTAATGTTCATATTTGTATGTTGCTGTCTGACCTGTCCGTAAGATCGAGTCGATCCTATACGTTGTCAAGCGTTGTTGAGCAAGGGCCGCTGGCTAGATGACAGATTCAGCAACTGGCAACCTGAAGGTGAGTGCCACTACGATGGCATCTACTGAGCTGACCTCTGTTAGGCTGCATGGTGTACAATTATCAGGCGGGGGATGTAACATCTTGCCTAGGCTCAAGGCATGTTGTATTCATAGGCGACTCGGTCACAAGACAGTTATACTTCCAGTTCGCTCATTCCATCGACCAAACCTTACCATCGGCACCCCCAGACGACGAACATAAACATGCCGACTATAACCTGCGGAGCGTCCATGATCTGCAACTTTCGTTCTATTGGGACCCATTCCTCAATTCGACGGCCGCTCAATCGTATATCCATGGGTCGTCCGCTATAGCAGGGCGTCAGGACCGTCCCGCTCTTCTCGTCCTTGGTTCTGGGCTATGGTATCTTCGCTACGCTGACTCTGGTGGGCTTCCCGTATGGGAGTCGATGATGGAGTTCACGGTTGGGGTGCTGTCGCGTGCTCAAACAGAAGCTGCCGATGTCGTGGTGATTTTACCTGTAGAAGACGTCGTGCCCTCAAAACTTTCTCCCGACCGTGCTGCAAGCATGCACGCGTCCGATATAGATGCTATGAACTCCGACTTGCTGCATCGTGTGCGACCACCAGCGATGAACGACCCATTCTCCTTGTCGTCCTCCGGGGAGTCGGGTCCGCCTAGATTGGGTTTCCCATCTGTCTTCAACCAGATGTTGGACCAGTCCCAGACAGAAGATGGGCTACATTTTTCTGAAGCTGTAGTGAAGATGCAAGCAAACCTCTTGTTGAACCTGCGCTGCAACGATGTCCTACCAAAGGTGTTTCCCCACGACAAAACCTGCTGCAGAAGCTATCCGTTCCCATCCTTCGTGCATCTGCTCGTGCTTATGTTCACTGTTCTCTGGGGCCCCCTCTCTCTGATTATTGCACGACGCTTTAGTGAGCTGCTCTCAATACCCCGTTTAGAACTTTCTCACCTATTCCTCTCTAGGCAAAGTTTCCAGCGACGCGTGGATACCAAAGGACAAGATGCCTGCGATCATCATTGGCTCCTCTATCGCCGTCATCTATCTTGCGGATCGGACTGGATTCTGGCTAAAGGAACAAAAGCAGTTCAATCCGTATACCTTCACGTTCCTGGCAGCACTCAGTCTGGCTATAGGTCTGTTGACGACGAAGCGTGCCGAAAATGATCTTGGATTTTTGAACAGGGACCAAACAGATGAGTGGAAAGGATGGATGCAGAGTCAGTTCAATGTTACTTGGAATGCGGACATTCGCTGACGACGAGTTCCCAGTCGCAATCCTCATATATCACTACACTGGTGCCTCCAAGGTCTCACCCATTTACAATCCAATCCGTGTCTTGGTTGCGTCCTATCTGTTCATGACTGGATACGGTCATACCTCTTTCTATCTCAAAAAGGCCGACTTTGGTTTCGTCCGAGTCGCACAGGTAGTGTGATTATTCAACCCAATTGTCGCTTTGTTTAAGATTTCTTGTACGACAGGTTCTTGTTCGGCTCAATCTTTACACGCTTATCTTGGCGTACACCATGAACACCGACTACGTCTCCTACTATTTCTCACCCTTGGTGTCATGGTGGTACCTCATAATCTATGCGACGATGGTGGCTGGCTCCCGTTTCAACGACAAGTCGCTATTCCTCGTCTGCAAGATTTTGGTGTCAGCAACGCTGGTCACTACAGTCATGCGTATGGACTGGTTGTTGAATGCCTTGTTCAGCTTAATGGAGCGCGTCTTCGGCATCCATTGGTCTGCTCGCGAATGGGCATTTCGCGTCAATCTCGACATCTTCATTGTCTACGTCGGTATGCTCACTGCAATTGCAGTGATCAAATTCCGCGAGCATCATCTCGCTGACCATCCTCGCTGGCCCCTCGTGATCAAAACTTCAGCTATCGCAGCAACTGTGGTCCTCGTCTGGTATTTCATTTTCGAGGTCAACTTCAACAAACTCGTTTATAACCACTTCCATCCTTATATCTCATTCCTACCCGTCGGAGCTTTCGTCATTCTTCGCAACGCAAACGCCGTCTTACGATCTACGTCGTCCAAGGCATTTGCGTTCATTGGTAAATGCTCCCTGGAAACATTTGTCATCCAGTATCATTTCTGGTTGGCTGGTGACACCAAAGGGATTTTGCTCGTCATTCCCGGGACTCGGTGGCGCGCTCTTAACATGGTGTTCACTACGATCCTATTCATCTACGTCTCCGACCGCGTGGCGCAAGCAACAGGAGACTTGACCAAGTGGATATGCGGTGACAAACCAGCATCTACCTTGCCACGCCCTGTGGCAGCTTCGTCACGGCCTGACACTTCATCAGAGAATAACGAAGTGCAGGAAGTCATATTCCTCGCCCCTGCCGACGATTTATTGGAGGCCAAAGGTGAAGGAGATGCTGTTCCTCCAGAACCGGATACTCCTGTCCGGCCTGTACGCCGATGGGCAGATCGTTTGGCGGATGGCGGTGCCAACCCCAGGTCGCGCTTTGACTTCAGTATGGAGTGGCAACCTGGCGCTAAAAGCAAGCTACTCTTAGCTTTACTCGGGATGTGGTTGTTGAATGTACTGTGGGTGTATCCACCGACCATCGCTCCTTGACTGGGACAAGTGGAAGGTGCAATCGCGGACAATCCAAGGGACAAATATACCATAGAATATATCATAGTTTAAGGTACACTGGTTTACAATTCTACATTTACAGAGGGAATCCACTTCGATTGATTCCTTCCCGTCTGCCTGTAAACGGATGGTAAGTGGCTGAATCACAATACGGAGCAGAGATAGATCATGAGGTTGAAGACATGTATATTTCGTCACAGTACAATATTTGCACTTGGGCTAATAGGGAACACGTTGTTGTAATCATATCGACCATTATGAACGTTACTGACCTGCATCGAGCGTTGATTTATCGCCATTTGTTTCAACTGCCAACACGACACTATGGAGTAGGTTAGCGTCAGGAATGCAACAGGCATATTTCAGAAACGTCAGAATTAGCATGGTATTGCTCATCAACTACCGTCCTTGAGACGGTTCAGTGCTTGACTCTATGATTTTTTCATCTCGCGAATAGAAGGATCGGCACTCACATACAGGGAAGATCACCTTGCAGTAGCAAGAAAGAACCGCTGGTAGAATGTTGAACGACAGTAAGTCCATGAGATCAGAGCGAACGAGTGAAGCTCAGAAATTTGGGTATATGGTTGCAGTTCATGAGCCCGGAGGCTTCGAAGTAGCGATTCATAGATTTCTCGTCACAGCAAGCATAGAGAACAAGACTCACCAGCTTGTTACATCCAGCTAAAGCGTACGGGAGAGGGAAATTTTCAAGCGTGGTCGTCAAGCGCCTCCTCATATGCACAAATGAGAGTCACATGACGTTCTGAATTAGGGCAGGCCTGAGGGGCTGTAGCGCGTGTTTGGGGGCGCCTCGGTGGGGGTTGCCCTTTTCCGCGAGTTTATATTGCGACAATCACCTCCTCGCTCACTTGTACGCGCACCAACTTCGTGGCAAACACTCCAGGCGACTTCGAGTAGATATCGCCTCCCATGGCGGACGTTGCTGCTCAATCGTTCACTCAAATTCCTTTCCATCATCGTTCTGCAGCACACACTTCCCTACCGGTCGGTTTTGGTTTCGGCCTCTCAGCATCGCCCGCCACCTCCTGGCTATCGCCCTCCAATGCACCCCTTACTCCCTGGATTAACACTTCTATAAGTTCTCAGTCTTCTCATACTCGTCCCGCAAAGAGACGACTTGAGGCTGACGACGAAGATGGTCGCGGCAAACCGTCTTTGGATGAGGCAATGGACAGAAGTCCTACCCCCGAACGACCTAAACGCTCGGCACCCAAACGGGCACGGATAGCAGGTGCTGTGGGGACCGCGTCGAGAGATAAAGGCGGGCACGAGAGGAAAGAATCAAATCGTGAAGAAAGCGACGTCGACGTTGGCGTCCTCCTTGGTCAGCATTTCATTGTCTATTTCTGATGTAGTGAGTCTGACTTTCTTATAGCGAGCCTTCCGCCAGAGACATTGTTGCCACTCTTGACATCACTTATCTCGTCTGAGCCGTCCCTCAAGTCGACCGTCTTGACCCTTATTCCTCGGCCTACTTTGGAAACTGCGACACAGACAATCGCAAGGTCAGCGAAGAAGCTCCTCGACGCATATCCCTACTCGTCCACCGGCGCGTCATACCAAAACATGGGGGAATATGGAAGTGCCCGGTCGGCAGGGTTTGGTGGCCCAGGTTTTGGTTTTGCTCGACCCAATCCTGGGTTCAATGCTGCGCACATCTCTGACACGCACCACACGGCAGGCATGCGCGATGAATATATCATATCACGTTTACGACCACACATACAGGAGTTTGTGTCCACATGCTTCTCATATCTTCCCTACTTCTCTCATGTCAACACCTCGTCGCTCGTCGCCACCGAAACCTCGCATGGGTCCGCACACAGGCTCTCGCATGCTTCGGCGCTCCAGTCTCAGCACAAAGACAAGTCACATCCCTCGGAGACATATCTTTTTCTCCATGCGCTTACGACGCACATTCTAAGCCAACCTCCTTTGACACAAACACTCCTCATACCTCAGGTACTGCCTCGTCTCATACAAGAGTGGAATGGTTGGGTCGACAGAGTAGACCAAGTCGTCAACCGAGAGAGCGGCATGTTCGGCCAAGAGGTCGTACGAAGCTGGGAGAGGGGCCTGGACGAATTTGCCTCCACGAAAGACAGTGGACTGCACTCCCTGCGGGAGGTCAGAGATCGTTGGGTTTCGAAGGTGGGATGGCTAGTCGGGCGCCAGCCAATGGAATCTTGATTCCACTACAATCGCCGGCTACTGTGAATTTTTCCCCAGACCCGCTTTCGCTGCTTGCATACATCCTCCTCCTTCAAAGATCTGCTCAATTTTGTCATTCTGTTACGGTATCATCATCTGCATCCTTCATCCAATACACAATTTTACTTCAATAACACGTACACCAGTAGTATCTGTTGTATTCACGTTCCTTCGCGCATAGTCTTACATTCTTCATTGCTCGGATATTGTTGCCATCGTCGAAGTTGGATTCCATCTAGTCGATTCTCATCGGAATACGCAATCTTTATTGGTCTGGTCGAAGATTGTTTACTACAAAAACTCCCAACTACTTCGCCGTCCTCCCTTGTGATACGCTATGGGATTGACACACCGCGTCTCACACTGAGGTCATGTTAGGTGACAGTGGATTACGGTTCCGAGGTGTATTCACCGCGAGTTCGCCGCGAATCGAACTGAGTCCCGAGGCATAGACAGCTGCAATTCACAGGCGATCTCGTCTCAAGCGTGGAATGATATGCCGTCTCTAGTCTGCTGTTTTCTGGTCTGGCGGACCAAATTTCAGACGTTCCGGGCACGTACGATAAACTTTAGACGAACTCCGTGGCCCTCATTTCGGCATTGGGTTTCGCGTCCGTTCATGCAAGGAACAAGCGTGTTCAGTGACGCTTGTTTCAGTGGCGCTGTTAGCCTTATGTCATATGTCTCGGCGCTCTCGGTGATAATTATTCAGACAGAAGCAGTTAATACGATGTTCAGAACATACCAGGTGGCGAGTCACTTGGCGGAGCAATACATGCAGTCGGATCCCGAGTATTTTGTTTTCTGTAACATACCATGTTCATTTCAATGCGGCGGATATAGATTCACTCGTAGACGGCCAAACAGTGCACGGACAGTGTGGATATCTTTATCATAAGTTGGAGTCTTCCAAACTAGAGGATCATCCGGAATTTCATCGTGGCCATGCTAGGGCATTACACCAGAATCTAATCAGGGATATAAATATTGTGCTGCTGTGCGGTACCGGCGTACAGCGCTCGTTCATGATAGATACACGCGTTTTGAAGACACATATTCTGCTCCAAACTATTTCGGCCAACGGGCACGAAGGCTTACTAGATGCATTGATGACCAACCGGCATGTTTAGAAAGCTATAGAATGATATTGTTTGACATGTATAGATGGTATTGCAGTACGTTCCCGACCCCACCTACACCAAAGCCGGTGCCACCACACTGCCTGGCAGTGGCAAAGTTCCACGCCACACCACGTAACGTACACGCTCTCAAAGCAAGTAGAACATGTAAAGTACCCGCAGAGGTATGTCAGAAATTTTAATTGCAAATAAACACGGATCCACACTTACGCCCAACCGGAAGTGTGCTGGATCCTTGTACAAACTGTCCTAGTGCCCGCCGACGATGCTACTAGTACGAACCACTACACCTACCAAATTGGGAATTCACAGGCGCGCATGATAGGCGCACCAAAGGTACAGCGCTACTACTCTCTCGGCGTACAGCTCAAACTAAACTGTCACTGTCTTTCAACGCAAGCAATCTATTGCAAGTTCTCTGATCTTTAAAGCATATGTCTTGATCAAACGTTTGGTTTGCTCCCAAGTGAGGTATGTTTGTACCCTACTTACACGATCTCTGTGCCGTCTGAAGTTGTATGCAGCTTTGGGATCTAGTCCGATTCAAACGGCACTCTCGGAAACGATATATTGTCCATCATGCATCACCGCTACTATTAAGCGTGCGGCCTGCATTGAATTGGCTCATGTTTCGCGCCACATCTGTTCGCTGCTTCGGGAAGGGTGACTACAGCAGGCACAATTTTGGCTATTGCTCACTGACGATTTGTGTCACAGGTACCCACTGCAATAGATCTTCGGAACTGGGTTCCATTCCAGAAGTTGTCATTAATGGCACATCCGGAGGGCTGCTTCACTCGTCGTGCATGCCGCAGTGTGGCGACGCGTCAATAACTGTCTTGGGCACCTTCCGTATCGGTCAGAAAAATGCAATTTCGAGGCGTATTTCACTCTTGACGTTTTGTCATGTTGCGACCCTTGGGAGCTTTACTCTTCAAGTCAGGCCGAGTTCACCGACGACATATCAAGACCTTGCGTCTCTCCACTTTCTTCGATGCTAGCCTTGGATGACTCCGTTTCCATTAAGCCTCATCCTTGTCAAATATACCGAAATGTGGCCAAAGTGACCATGTTGGCAAGTGTAGAAATACCGACTTATGATCACCGACGAGAGGTGTGTATCCAGCCCCTCGTGAATCCAATGGCGCAGAAGTTCTCAGTCCCTCCTTCAGAGCAATTCCTTGCCTTGTCTTGTCTGGTCGTTGGGGCCGGACAAGGAGGGAGCACATCCATGTTAGCGTAAGTTCAAACACCGTCTCAATAATCGCGTGTAGCCTAATGCTCAGGACGAACAGACGCGTTGCTATAGTCGATTACCGCGGTCAAATTGTGTATCACACTTACGTTCAGCCTACTATCCCCGTCACGGACTACCGTACCGCAACAACAGGCATCGAGCCTCAACACCTGCATCCCAGTAAGTTGTTCCCCAACGAGGCCGGTCACTCACTCAGCGCGTACGCAATTCGGCCTTTAGACACCGCAGCACCATTCAACGACGTCCAACAACGAGTCGCTAATCTCATTAGAGGCAAGATTCTTATTGGCCACACCTTATGGCACGATCTCTCCGGTTAGTGTTACAACTTAATGAGACGGTCTCGGTGTTCTAATCATGCCTTTGCGATTTCAGTGCTTGGAATACCCCATCCGGCGGTCGCTACACGCGACGTAGGCTTGTATCAGCCATTCCGGAACGCTCTTCGGTCCACTCAAGTCGTTGGGTTGCCGACTTTAATGTGGCAGCTTATGCGTCGTAGAGTGCAAGAAAGCAAGCAATGTTGTGTATGTCCTAACTCGATCATCGCATTTTTACTTACAAGTCTTGACACTGACTTGTTGTTCCCGGGCTCTATCGATCAATCACACAGCTCGAAAATGCGCGTGCTTCGCTGGACTTGTATCGGTCCCACTCGGCTGAGTGGGAAACGGCTGTATCGACCGGTCACTGGCCTGCCTACCTGCCTCCAAGCACGTTCTCGCGCTGCTATTTGTGACGCTTGCTGTCCACAAGTTGAAGTCTTTCTCGTCGTCGAGAGACTCATCAATTTTCTTGTCCATTCCTCATCTTGACGATACAGTGTTACTATCTTGCACCTTAGTCTACTCACCTATAATACGATAGTCAAATCCAAATATTTCTTGAGCAACATGTCATCTCTTACGATTGTGTTTCTCGCTGCGCTGTGGCACAGCGCGCTCGTCCGCATGGACGTAATAAGAGATCCAACCCTGTGTTCTACAGTACACTGCACCCGCATCGCAGGCTCTACGATGCTTATTGCGGCGAACTTCTCAGAGTGCTCCGCGAGAAGACAACAAATAAACCTCAGAACTAACAACGAGAAGATGTATTCCAGTACCCTGAATCTCCAGCCCTCCGTTAGATTCGATGAACAGACTCGAATCTCCTCAGATCCCACAGCCATATCGGACAAAGTTCGACGTTTCTTCCCTCCCTCGCACTACGCATCATGCTGGTGGGTGAGGAGGCTTCGAGAGACCAGTGTACATATCTTGTCCACGGAAAACCACCCAATAACGAGGGAACCGTTATCATGCTGCAACATCCCCTGCGATGGTTGACTGAACCGACCGGCTAACTATGAAATCTCTGCGGCGAATTCTGTCGACCAGTATGTATCTTCCGGCATGGTTAGAGCTCGACACCCGTCTGGGACGTCAGTTCAAAATCGGATGGCAGGAGGTGGAACAAGAGACCTGCTCGGCTTCTGCACACGGTGAGCCAACCGCTGGGGCGCAGAAGGTGTCAAAGTCGCCTTGGACATCGAGATGGAACGAAACGAGCCGAGCACTCCGAGCACCATTCAATCTTCTCCGGGTGTCATGCGGTTTGGACTGAAGTTGAATTGGGCAATAACCGTTGACCGGTAACTTGCGCCTATGATGGTTCACGCTAGACTATTGGATCGGCCGTTAGATTACCAACACTGTAATAATGATATACAACGTTAATTCTGTAGGATTAACTAACGGCAAAATAGCTCACCTCTTCTGCCTAGTCTGCTGGTTGGTGAAGAAGAATCTCCTGGCATTTATTTCACAGGGTTATCGGCGATTTTGCAGAAGAAACGGGACACATCATTCCATGCTTACCGTAACAAGTCATTATCTATACCAGCACAAAACTGTAGTCCGGCGCATTTCTGATAAAATGCAATAAAGATACGGTTCGTAAACTTAGCTGGAAAAAAATAGAAGGTGGATTAAAATCCATCTCTGGCACAGCAGCCTGGATACTTCATGATACGCATGTCCGATGGAGGCGCCACGCGATCTAATGCATGTCCAGGACCCCTGACAATTGGATGAGCGGCCTGAGCCTG
>JAAIFI010000172.1:0-67059 GCA_011032875.1 Phlebia tremellosa | reverse complement strand
ACAAGTCAATATATTTGTTTGTTTATTTTGCAGATGGCGTAAGTACGAGAGGGGGCCTCAGGATGTTGCATGCACATTTTGAGCTATCATAGAGATCTGACAAATTATGGTCACGCAGGATACTAACATTGCCCGTTTCTTGTCTCTATGCGGCCACTCAAATCTTGGCTAATGACAAAGGCAACAAAAGCCTAAGCGAGATGAGGACCATCTCTTGTATGTTCTTTTCTGTCCCCGCTGATGGTGGTCTCAGGCTTTTGGATGCGGCGTTGATCTGTTTTATGGTTGCCGGGACATCACCGTCACCCACTCGCAGTATAAAAGGCGTGCCCCAGGCTCCCTTCAATGGCAAGTCTGTAAATTGCTCCTCTCCACACCCGCAACTCATCAAACAACATATTGCTCTCGGCCACGACATGGATCAGTCGGAGATAGAGCACGACGGCATCACGTATACACTCCTCGGCAGGATAGTGCTAGGCTCCCGTTCACGCATAATGGTCGCAAGCACCGGATACGGAGAAACAGTCGCCGTCAAAATCGTACACAAACACAGAGCATACGACCTATTTCCAGACAGGGAAGATATCGCTAGCACAAAGTCGGTCATGGAATACATCACTGTCTCTGAGGAACCCCGGCCCTTCCTGCTCAAGCTGCTACATTCATGGGACGACAATGATAATATATATTTTGTGATAGTGCGTGACACCTTTATCTCAAATCGACCGCTCTTACTCATTACTACCTCAGCCTCTATATCCTTACGCTCTCATCGATGTTATGCGCAAAGATGTTTCACATAAGCCAGACAGACTATACATTGCTGAGCTCGTGCGTGTTATTGTGAAGCTCTACGTGGATTCCACTCATTTGGCATGTGTGTACACACAGCTAGCTGCTCTCCGCAATTTGCACAGCCTTAATATCGTGCATCGAGACATCAAGCCGGAGAACGTGTTCATCGCTCCCAGTGGGCATCTTGTTCTAGCCGGCTTCACTTTTGCCGAAGAGTGGTGTGAAAATGCTCGAGGTCCTTTCGGATCTCGCGGATACATGGCCCCAGAGGTAATCATGGGTACCACCGGTCCCTATGGTTATGCGAGCGACGTGTGGTCGTTGGGTCTAGTGATATTTGAGTTTGTTCTCAGGATGAAAGATCCTCACTTCTGTCTCAACGAGCAGGGCACAGATGACGATCTCATCGAGTATCGGACACTAAATACTGATTTTCCTCTAGAGAAGATAGAAGATGACGTCCTCAGGGATCTTCTGGAGAAGGTGAGCCATTATATCTGCTCGTCATTGCGCACAAGCCGAGATGACATATCCTCCATAGATGCTGTATCGCGACCCCTCGAAACGATGGATCCCTGCGAACTTGATGGAGCACCGATACTTCAATGGTTTTAACTGGAGTCTGCTTGATCACGAGCAACCACACTACGCACGTATGTCGCATCTTTCTTCGTTGGAGATATACCCATCCAGTCAGCTGACCGTCGATCTTTAGCTGGTCACCCATCCCCCTCTGTCGATTACAACAGCGACGATAGATGCGTAGGTATAAGTGACAGACGCATTGGGATCATACACAATCAGGACTACGAGGTCCTACTCGCAGATGATGAACACCGGCGCAATGAAGGCCGCGGGCTGTTTGAATTTTTCTTGCCAATCGACGAAGTCAGAAAGTTGCTCTGGAAACCTCAGGAGCTGAGGAGGTCATGCATGCTTCATGACTTCGGTCATTGACAGGCCTGCTCCAGTCTTCAATTCTTACTGTCCTCCCGTAATTTATGTAGCTCCCTGTCTCCTTCGTATCAAACATAGTGCTCGAAAATATGGATAGAACGTGAAATGCGTGACTGATGCTCATCCGCGGTACCGAAAAGAGTCATAGTTCGGTAGCTAGCGTGCGGCCGCTTTGTCCATCTAAACCAGTACTGTACGTCCTTATACGTCTCCGCGAAACAGATGAGTATACATCCATTGCATGCATTCAATCCCTGGCTTGTGAGTGCCTTCTTCACAAGCCGTCTGTATCCATACTCTCAACGCGATGTAGGGAAAGGAATGGCTCCTAGCAGAAGGATGGTATGACGTGTGGGAAGGCACGGGTCTTAAGGACGAGGAATATTTCGCCCACCGTAATGATTCAGCACCTCTAGTGGCAGCAGCACAACTTGGAGACATTGGCGCAGTCCGAGAAAGACTTGAAGCAGGCGATGACATAACTTCAGCTGGACTGGACGGAGAGACCGCTCTACACATGGCGTCTGCGCTTGGGTTCGTGGACATTGTCCGCTTGCTGTTGGACAACCATGCACACCCAGAGGTCAAAGACAAAGACGGAGCCACTCCCCTCATGCACTGCGCGCGGTTCTGTCCCGCGGAATCTGCACAACCCGTCGCGGACCTCCTGATTGCGGCAGGAGCCAATACAGCGACTACGGTGCAGGACGCGGACTCATACCATACCCCTCTCTCCTTGGCAATACAATTCGGCAATATCCCCGTGGCGAGATACCTAGCCCCGCGCACGAATCTCGCAGCCGCAAAGAGCTACGGCAGAAACGAATACCTGAAAACGGTGCTGAACCTGTGTAGATTGGGGAGGGACCCGGAAAAAGGCGATGAACTTCTGAATATATTGATCGATGCAGGACTAAAAGTGACGGAGAGCGACGTACCTCTCGCGTTGCGCGTGGGGAAGTGGTCCGTCGTGGAGCGCGTGCTCAAGGCAGCCGGACTCGATGAGAACTGGTTCCGAAACAAACCAACACAGCTGCTCGCCGACGCCTTGGAAGACCCTTATCTCCGAGACTACCCATTTGCAGATGTCGCAAGGCGGTTCTTCGATGACTATAGCGCAGATCCCAATGATCCACAAGTGCAGTATGTTGTCATCAGCCGATATGACCAGAAAGAACTGCTCGAGGTTGCGCTCCAGGCAGGAATGGACTTGACGTCGATGGAGGAGAAAGAGTTGAATGCGATGTGTTTCCCTATGTTGTCGAAGGAATGGACCCAATTCGTGTTGGAGAAACGGGCGCAGTAAATGATTTCGAACATGTAACTATCTCAGCTTTGTGAACATTGAGGTTAGTCCAGCTAGTAGAGTGTGTGCCAATAGTTGAATTCTGAAGCTAAAGCATGTCCGATACTATTGCAGTGATAGTTCTGTAGCAAGACACGGTCAAGCGGCGAGAAGATGCGCGAGTCTGATGCCGAGATGATGCCGAGTGAGCATACATAGAACATGGAACAAACTTGACATGGTGAAGACGATAGAAAGACCAGTATGATAGACTAGGTTTTCTTTCCGGTAGACCGATGCCCAGCTCCTACTAGTGTCTCGCTTTTGGCGACGAGTCTCGCGTTCGTCAGCTGGATGTTTGTCAGCTCTCGTGTTTGTCAGACCCATCACACTCACCACAATAATCGGCGTCACACTCGAGTCAATGCGAATGGCGACTCTTAACGCGAACGGCTGTTACAGATTTTTCTAAAGCTTACCAACTCGTGTGCCCACCTGCGCGTACCTCAACAGCAAACGTTGAACACCGGTCTCCGCTCTAGTATCTTGCTCCATTTTATCAACCTGGCGAGCACTACATCACGCTTGACAGCGATAGCACAACATATAACTATGGCCGCTGCCGATCTCACCGACAAATCTAAATCTTACATCCCTCTGGCCGGTTGCGCCAGTGACGGCTGGTCTAAGGAGGATGAAGCGACAGCCACATGTTACTGTGGCGCCGTGCAACTGGCATTTGTGAGTCTGGATCCTTGATCTGCTCGCATACTTGCCTATAGGCAGCCTTGTCCCATTCCATACTTGCCCAAACCCGTCTACGAATATTTTGTCTGATTATGCTTTCGAACTAGCCGACCGAAGGCCCGGGCCTGATCGATACCTTCGTGTGCAATTGCACGGACTGTCGCAAGATCACCGCATCCATGTTCGCCTCCAACTTCATCGTTGCGAACACGCACCTGAAGCACTTGCGCGGTCGCGAGAATCTAACGGTATACAGCCAGTCGCGCACCATCACCTCGGGCAACACCATGACCAACTACTTCTGCTCTACATGCGGCACGCTCATGTATCGCATCTCTTCGGGTAGACCAGATCGAAGCGTCTTGCGTATCGGCACCGTGGATGATTTCAATCTGCACGAGACGAAGTTGCGACCCAGAGTAGAGCAGTTTACCAAGGACCGTGTGGGCTGGTTTCACGGTGTGGAGGGCGTAAAGCAGGTCGAAGGAGGTGTAAAATTTCCTGTATCCTTGGAATAAGGCAGTGGTCCAAGGTAGTATAGTATGCAAACAGTCCAATCTCTTGAGTTCGCAGTTGACCGTTGGGTGCAACAGGACCATTTGTCTTCCGATAGTCATAGAGCGTATCTAATAGTCTTGAAAGAGTTGTTCCTTGCTTCACTGTCAATAAGAGTCGTTAGCTAGCGGGTAGCATATGAATGACAGAAATTCTGCGTACCACATGCGTAGCACTGCTAATGTCGAGGTTTCAAGGGGAGGGTGGGGACGACTCGGATATCGGCGTGTCCGTAGTATGGGACTGTAAAACAAGCGC
The DNA here is from genome assembly GCA_011032875.1 of Phlebia tremellosa. Lineage (NCBI taxonomy): Eukaryota > Fungi > Basidiomycota > Agaricomycetes > Polyporales > Meruliaceae > Phlebia > Phlebia tremellosa. The sequence continues at coordinate 62,459 of JAAIFI010000172.1, read as the reverse complement.
ATGTGCATTGCATATCGAGAACACGCAGAGGTAGAGTCACTCTAGGTTGCTTCCCGTAGAACAAACACAACCGAACAGTGATTCCAGAGAGCAACACGTCTCGTAATAGATGGTACGGCAGGTGAGCTCATTTTGCGATTGGGAGAAGGACATCATTGGTGACTCGAAGAAGCGTGACATTGCTATCTCCAGTGGTGACAGGATATAATCTATGTGGCAGTATGACAACGTTCAGGATCAGCATCATCTTCTAGACTCGAAGACGACTTAACATGTGGATCTGGGTTTCCGGTCATCGATCTGAGGGCAATACGGGCTGTGCATATCGGCCCCTCGCGGGGATAGAGTTCGACTCTGATTGGGTATACCACCGCGTCAAAGATTGCGAATTGCCTCCTTTTCAGAAGAACGGCTCCACTTGTGCAATGTCAGCACGTTCACAATAAGTGAGATGGACGACACACCTCATCAAGATTGGTGCCAATGGAACGATACCCGCACCGCAGTCCCTCCTGACGATGAGTCAGCTCTCGTGTTTGTCACGATGCTCAGGACCTCCAGAGACACTCAGTCTCACACTCCTTTCAGCGAGATGGCGAGTCAACCCGAATCATCAATGCCATTTGAAGAAGTTGGAGCATGAGCACAGTGCATGTTCCGCGCGAAGTCGACGCGACACGCGTACGCACGGCCGCGGCGTAGCTACGGCGTGCGCGTGAGCGCGTGATGAACGCGTGACCGTGACAGCCAGGAACCCTATATCCAGTGTAGATCAACAACTTTGCACTTTTGTGCTTCAGATGCTAGGAATCGGTACCAACCATAGTTCACGTTGACGTTCACTGTTATTGTTTGTCAGTGCTACAAGACTCAGATATCAGACATTATACATTATGAACAAATGCTATTAAAAGTTCAAACATACCAGTTGGCTCGATAGAGCTGTTCCTCGAGAGGCGGCGTGGACCTCTCTCACTCAGACGTACGTTCAAGAGCAGGGAAGGCATGTCGGTAGTGTACGCATCATTGATTGCACATGCGTACAGGATACTCGATAGGTAAGCTGAAATGAAGCAATAGTGAATAATATATGAACTGCCCGAAGATTTGTCACGCATTCGTCCAACATGAGAACTGGCGCGCGAACTTTACCTACAGTACGAATGATGAGAGCCCATTAGGCCTACCTATATAAAGTGTATCTCTAGTAGTAGAGACGAGCAGTAACCAAGCCACCTCAGCTTCGGCCTCCCGCTCGACTCTATATTGAATACCACACTTCATTCGACTCTTTCTTATGGCCACCACTACCGTCGATAGATCTACGCCCTACTTCCCTCTGGCTGGGAGTGCCAATGACGGCTGGTCCAAAGATAACGAAGCGACAGCCACATGTTTCTGTGGTGCCGTTCAGCTAGCATTCGTAAGTCTGACCACTCCAAATCGCTCGTCTGTCATAGCGTGCAGCCTGAAGAGACTTGCCTGAGAGCGACCCTCCTATACTTACTCATACCATATATCTTCTCCGCTGATATTCTTTCAAACACCAGCCCACCGAAGGTCCGGGGTTGGTTAACACCTTCGTCTGCAACTGCTCGGACTGTCGCAAAATCACTGCGTCAATGTTCGCGTCCAACTTCACAGTCACCAACACGCACCTGAAACACTTGCGTGGCCGCGAGGGCCTAAAGACCTTCAGTCAGTCCCGCACCATCGCCTCGGGCAACAACATGACCAACTACTTCTGTTCCACGTGCGGCACTCTCATGTACCGCGTCTCCTCAGCTGCGCCAGAGGAGAGCATCCTGCGCATCGGTACCATTGATGATTTCAATCTGCACGAGACGAAGTTGAGGCCTCAGGTGGAGCAGTTCACCAAGGACCGCGTAAGCTGGCTGCGTGGCGTAGATGTGGAGGGGATAAAGCGGTTTGAAGGGGGTGCGGTTTTTACTTAAGGCAGTAGTACACGAGCCTAGCTCCATATAGTAGACCCGCAGTTGAAGGGATACCAAAGCGGCCATAAGAACTTTCTCCTCTCGCGTCCAAGAGTTGCTGCTCTCGATAATCATTTGTAGACCGCTCGCTACGCATATCACAGGTCAGCTGATGGAAGACCCACAGTGATATGTATACATGAGAGGAGATGTGCGCACCGGATACACGGCATTGTCAATGCTTGACGATTTTGAGGCAGATTGAAGGCAAGGTTCACGACATGCAATGCAAGCACGCACACATCGAACGACGGCAGGTACATCATAAGCGACTCGATTTTTCTTTCAAGGTCAGGATAACCTTGACCTCAATGGAAAATGAAAGCATTCCGAGCAACAGTCATTTTCCTATCTTATTGATTAAACATGCTTGATTTGCGTTCGGAGCGAAAGCTTGATAAATTTGAAGAGACCGCGAAATTTCTACAGTGCATACATCGCTGCTATATCTAGTAAGCAGGATATATTCTATATGACAGAGCGATGGTATCAGCATCGTCTTTTAGTGGGGGACAACTCAACACATATCTGGGTATCTGATTATAAACGGACTATAGTGTGTATGACGAAGAGAGTGTAAGCCTTTAGGAGAACGCGTGCACAACTGCCTCAAAAGTGGCAAATGTCACCATGTTTACAGGAACGGCCCTAATTGCGGAGAGTCAGAATGTTTGTAACGAGTACGGAGAGACTACTAACCTAATCAAAGTTGGCTTCAAGCCATGGAAGAACACCCGCAGGCCTTCCTGACGGTATGAATAGACTATGGTAGACCACATGTTACGAAACGGGTTGTTCGGATTTGGGCTCAGGGTTGACTGCACCCTCGTCTTGATGACGTCGAACGGGAAAGTGACAACCCAGCTGCACACACCTGCCAGAGCGCCCGCGATCAACACAGGGTATGAACGCCTCGCTTGCGCAGATGATGATGCAGCTTCAGGAGCTAACGGAGATTTCTCTGGAGACAATGACGGTTGCGAGAACAGCATCAATGTTGCTTCATACACGCCGAAGTACGCCCCAAAACCTGTCTCTCGGATCGCTGTGGGTACAAAGCCACGAAACAGGCCTTTGATTCCACGTCTTCTGAATATTTCGATCGCGACATCGCGTGCGGAGGGTGCTCTGGCTATGCCTGCAGAGGCAGGAATGATGATGGACTGCTGCTGGATCTTGATCAATTCAGTTGGAGAGGTGACGAATCTGATGATTGATGTTATAGCAAGCAGAGACCCAGATACGATACCGAGCATAGATGACATACGAAGCGAGAAGGCCACATCCCACCCCAGCAAGTGTGATCTGGAACAATGACGGCTCTACTTTGGTATCTTCAAGCTGGAGCTTCAAAAAGAAGCGATATGAGGCGAAAACCACACCATTGAGAGGTGCGGACGTCAACTGCAGTTGGATACTTAGAGAAACACGATGTCTTAGCTGGTGGACTACTCACCAGAGGTGACGATATTCCTCTATATAGGCCGCGTAACCGTTCTTCACGCAAGATAGTCGTGAATGCATGCAGCACTGAACGATATCTCGACGCGATCTCCGGATTTTGTAGACGGACCTTTACTACGGTCGTGTGAATCCTTCGTGCATTGAGAACAGACGGTATCGACGCACCCGTATCGAACGGAAATCCTACGGTCAGACCGGCTATCCCTATAAAAAAGATAATTCAATTCAATATCCGTTGTTGAGACTGAGGTGGGAAGGAGCTCACCTGCTACGGAGCCAGCAAAGAGGTCGAGCTTGGGATCCAGCTCGACTTGCCACCATCGACACGAGGATCAGTTCAGACCGGAGAGAAGAATGATTTTGAGAATCTCACCCGTGTCACCTGCACTCATCGCGGATACTAACTAGAGATACTGACCAGGAATAGTCAAGGTCCATAAGTAAGTGTGAAGGTGTTCGGTCGAAGCAGGGTCGGCGCGAACTGGCGTTTCGGGTCCGCGGAGATAAGCAGATACTTGCCGATTAGAAGGGCGTAAGTAAACCGTCGAAATGTATGTGACCGTGGGAATTAACTTCAATACAAACGTTATTACCGAATAATTAGCGACGCCGCAGTTGTGACGCAGTCGGGGCTGCGACATCCTGAAACTTACCACCTTCTCATCACGACCATTGCTCTCATCTGAGCCTTTGAATGTCTTTGCAAGTTAACTTAACAGGTCCAGATCTAGCGCAAGCATACCAGGATGTCCTGAATGCGCGCAACATCGACTGGGTATTGTTCTCGTACGAGAAAGGGACGAATGACTTGAAGGTGCAGTCTACTGGTGATGGTGGCCTTGAAGAGTTAGAAGAGGAGTTCTCGGATGCGAGGTACGCGGTATGCTTTGTACGCTAAACATATGTCAGAGTGCTCAGAGTTGTATCAGAATGCAATACGCGTTTGTGCGTGTCAAGGACCCCAACGTGAGTACATAGCAACGTCACAAAACTAGCAACCGGAGATATTAAATTCTGTACGCAGAGCGAGCTGCCCAAGTTTGTGCAAATCAATTGGTGTGGGGACGGTGTACCGCAAGTCCGAAAAGGCTTATTCTACAGTCATTCGAACGCTATATCGAACTTCCTACGTGGTGCGCACGTCGTGATCAACGCCCGCAACGAGGTAATAAGCTCGCGCATTCCATGAAAAGGTCATACTGATCAATTGATATTAGGAGGACGTCAGTCCTGCTCTGATCATGTCCCGCGTCGCAGGAGCATCAGGCGCCAGATACAGCGCACATAAGGAGACCGCACGAAAGTTCGAGCCTATCGCGCCCGTGGGCACTAACTACGTGCCAGTCGGTAAGCCCGACATAGCTGCAATGAGGACGTCAAACGTAGCGAGTCAGCATGCGCCATCTGCCGTCCCTGCTTCTCGATCCGTTCCACTGGCTCCGTCTTCGTCTGCACGCTTCGGCAGGACGCCCGTTGACACCAGAGCGAGTGCTCCGGACGATGACTGGGGCACGCCCGCCCCTGTATCCCAGCCCCCGCCCCCTCCAGCTGCGACTCGCCCGCCTGTCGTTTCAGCTTCAAGGCCTGTTCCGACGGTAAGTAGGAGCGATCAACGAGAGAATCGCCCTGACGAGCCTGCCTTCTTGTGATACAGACATCATTCACTCCTCCCGTCGCGTCACCTCCGGCACCTCCTCGAGCACCTGCCCCTTCGAACGTGCCCACGAAGCCTGACGAAGATGATCGTATTGGACCTGTTGGTACCGCGTACACGCCAATCAAGCTGCAGCCTAAGAAACTTGTCAATCCTTTTGCCGCCAAGGAAGCCGCATCTCAAGACGAACAGCCAGTAGAGAGCGTTCATTCACGCGCGGCCGCTTTTGGTATGTTGATGATCCTTTTCCAGACGAATCCCCTAACGATCGCCCAAATGTCGCAGGAGGCTCAAAGAAGTTGACTTGGAGCGAACGTCAGGCTCTAGCTAAGAAACAAGCCGAAGAAGAAGAAGCACGGAGCAAAGCTGCGTCGTTTGCGCGTTCCTCGCCCGTTGCAGCGACTACAAGGACTTTTGGTGGTGTTCCGCCTCCGCCTCCCCCACCCGCTGCATTTGAACCCGAGCCAGAACCAGAAGAGGCGCCGTACGTCCCACCTGTAAGTGTCGTTATCGTTTATGTCTAGACACATCTCATGATTACGACACATCAGCCCCCGCCGCCTGCACCACCTGCTGCCACGCGTCCGGTCTTTACGGCAACTGCGCCTACTGAAGAGGCTGCCCCTCCGCCTCCGCCTCCGCCTCCGCCGCCCCCGCCTCCTGCCCCTTCCATGGCACCTGAATTCCAAGAGGCAGCTCCTCCTGTAAGCAAGAAACATGTAACAGGTTTACTTTGTGATACTTATAACGTCTGTAGCCACCACCGCCTCCTCCTCCACCACCACCACCACCTGCCGTCGCGGCACCTATCGCTGCCTACGAGCCAGAACCAGCGCCTGAGGCGGCACCCGAGCCGGCTGCGCCTGCTGCCGCGGTACATGGCAGGGGTCTTTGCGCCATTGTGCAGTTTGAGTACGAGGTACGTGTCGTGAGCTCGTTGCGACCGTAGGTCGATCTCACGCGTACATTTATCCCAACAGGCACAAGAGGACAACGAGATGTCTCTTGTTGAAGGCGAGTTGATCGAGCAGATCGAGCAACTTGACGAGGGCTGGTGGTCAGGTGTTGGTGCTGATGGTGCTAAGAGCGGTTTATTCCCTGGTAAGATTCCTGTTATTTCGGGAAATAACGTATCCTCATATCATCCTTAGCAAATTATGTTGAGATCGTCGAGTCTGCCGAGGAGACAGCTGCCGAACCCGAACCGCCAGCCTCTCCTCCGCCTCCACCCCCGCCGCCTCCGCCTCCTCCTCCTGTATGTAGCCTATCGGACTGTCGTGAACGAACATGTTGCTGATTCTTTGTCCAGCCGGCACCTGCGGCCCCCGAACCTCCTGCGGCTCCTCCTGCGCCGCCTGTTCCAGCTGCGACTGTCGACGAAGGTGTCGTTGCCATCGCTCTTTACGAGTAAGTTGAATCATAAATACACCCAAACTCGTTGATTCACTACCTTTCTAGTTATGATGCCGCGGAGGACAACGAACTCTCGTTCCATGAGGGTGACCGTATCGTTGAAATAGAAGCTGCGTCCGATGAGTGGTGGCAGGGCAAGGATCAGCATGGGAATGTAGGCTTGTTCCCAGGTACATAAACCTATACTGTTCTTTACATGCTTCACTGACCCGCTTGTTCATTCCTTGTAGCAAATTACGTGGAAGTGCAAGAATGAATAGCATTACAGGCGAATCTATGGCACACCAATAATGCAATATAACTATTGAATAAAACCGACCTATTATAATTCGTGAGAACGTGTATTTGGATCGTCATTGTTTACATACCACTGTCAACTTTTTCTCAACGTGTTTCATATGCAATACGCTAGGTTAGTTCCGCGGGGACCTCCTACTCTTCTTTGAATGCTGATCTAGCCGTGAACCTGCTTTATGTCCTCTGGAGGCTGTTCCTTCTGATGGGAAAGATCACGTATGTATTGGCACCGACCTGTACACTCCTGTGCACCTCCTCATCTGCTGTGTTTCAACATCTCACGTCACAGTCTGTCCAACTAAGCAGTGTACTTATACTTCCAACATGTAGACACCGAAGCCCGTCTGTCATTCGATTCCTTCTACGATCTGATGTCTGCCTCATAAAGGTGAGAAGGGCGCTATGGCAAGACTCCGGCTGTGCTAACATCTTCTTAGGTCTTCTCTTAAGATGGCTATATAAACTCATGGATACTGACGAATCCGTGCAGCCTCCGTGTTGGACACCTTGCACTATACCACAGGCCGTCTCCTCGGCTAGTCTTAAGTCCCCTGATGTCTGGGTCAAGCGATAGTGAAGTACTGGCCTCGACGTGGAGTCAGCTGTAAGTTTTCGTCTCGCATCTTGTTAGATCTCCAGTGTTCTGACTGCGCATCGATATAGCACGCTGAATAATTTGTGCCAGGCCTCCGCTTTCAGTACGTCCGTTTTCGAGACAATTTTGCCGAGTCTTTTGTCGAGCTAAGACACGAATCAGCCGTATACGCTTACAATTCTGCAATCACACTTTCCGCCGAAATCCATCAAATCTGGCAACGCGAGACCACCTTGGTCACTGTTCTATTCGCTCTAACACGGTACCTTCCCCTTCTAGAGAATGTCGTGGCCGTTGTTATGATGTCTCTCAACTCCCCGGATCATATAGTAAGTTTTGAATCGACGCCTAGCCGAAAAGAGGCCTGATTCGAATTTTGCATAGACGTGGGTTTGGTTTTTCGTGTCGCCTGACTTTCTATGACAAGGTTTCCATTGCTAGCTGTGACAGTCTCATGATTTTTGGTGAAGTGATAGAGACTGCAGTTTTCATGGTAATAACTTGTGAGTACCAATCAATAATCCCTTGCTCACGAGATTCCTCGGATGTTGACGCGGATTTGTTATCGTCATACAGTGAATGGTGCATTGCGGGTGTATGGCCTTTGGGGACGAAATCCTGTCCTTCCCGGTTTGATGTTACTCGTTGGCTTGTGTATCACAGTGATGAACATCGTGCGTTATTGCAGTGAACAATGTGTTTTGGAAACTAGTTGCTAACGCTTACGCCAGTATGTAAATGTCCACTCTGTGCCCACAGTCTTGTCTCCGCCTTTGTACGGGTGTGTCCGTAGTAATTCATTATCACTGCAAACCTATACGAGGTGAAAACTTTTCTTTGCTTTGGATCATCACTTGAATACTTATCTTGATTGTAGATGTACGATTTGCGTTCTCAATCCGCTGCACATGTGAATGACGCTTTTTTAAGTATTCAATGCTTTGCGCCTGTGTGCGCTTGTCAACGATGCACTAGTCATAATATCGACGTTTATGAAATCTTGGAAAGTTCACAGAGAATGTCGTAGGATAGGAATATCAGCGCCAGTGTCTGCTCTTTTGATGAACGATGGTCAGTCGTATTATTCTCAACTGTCACCGAGGCCGCTAACATCTGTCTAAGCCATATCGGGTTCGTTCTACTGGATGTGAGTTCGCCCTCTGGATGCACGCTCGTTATATTAATGTCTAAGGGATAAGATTGCTACTAGCGATAGGAATAATCCAGGTGAAGATACCGCAAACCAGTGTGGTATGGCCAAAGTTGTGATCCTGATAAATGCAGATCTAACTTCGTTGCTTGCAGGAGTTCAATCCGCTGCAAATAATATTTGATACGTAAGATACATGCAATCATTCTATGCTTTCCACGCATGTGACGACACTATGATCCAGTGTCAATGCTATCTTCGTGTCGCAGTTTGTCCTCGAGGCCCGTGAATGTGTACGCGAGTCGGGCAGAGATTATAGCATCACTAGTCAAACTCCCCACATAAGCCTGGCATCTCAAGACTCTTCTCATGTCTCCTGAATGATACCTTGCGTCCTTCACTGTCGACCGTGATTCGTGTATAAGTACCTTGTTGTGATGCTGCCGACGCCCCGGGGACGGTTTCTTGAAGTGTAATTCTTCGTCAGTACTGTGTTTGTGTAGGAATTAACTATCTCCTGGAATTTTTTTGAGTCTGCTGACCGCCATATTCGCTGTATGCCAAGTACTGTACGCACAGTACGCTTCGGCGAGCGCGGCTAGCATGCATATGCATGTAATACACGGGCGCCTCCGCGAAGCTTTATTTGACGCGAACGACCATCTCGAGCCTCGACTGACGTGGCGAAACTCGACAACAAGCCCGTCCTTTACTTCTTACATCCACCACATAGCTTGCGTCTGTCCTATGCGGTCTTAGCTTCGTCATGGATGCATCTACCTTACTCCTGGGAGGTCTCTCTGTCCTTGTCGCATCTGTCCTTTCGGTAAGTGTCCTCTTGTTCAACGCGATGTCGGTAGACAGAACACATGATGAGAGCCCTGTTCATCCTTGTTCTAAGAGCCACGAGCCATTCCTGTAATGTGCGTCGTGGCGAGGACGAAACCCCGGGTTAGGCCGACTCAGTCGCCCTTACTGACCAGTTCTGTCTCCGCTATTCGCAACTCTACTCGCGTCGTGTTCATCGCTCGATTCACACAGTGTTACACAGTGCTCGTCCTCTTTTCGCCCCCGCTCGCAGTGCATCCTGAAGCAGACAAGAAATACCGCTCTGTAAAATCTCGCTCGAAACCCACACCATTACCGTCCGTTCATGCCAAACCCGAGGTCGACCTCACGGTCGTCATTCCCGCCTACAATGAGACGAAGCGCATGCCGGACATGCTGAAGTCGACTATCGCACATCTCACTTCCAAGAATTGCACAGCTCGTTCTTACGAAATCCTCATTGTCGATGACGGGTCCACCGACGGAACTTCAGAGCTCGCAATGGACATCGCTGCAAAGAACTCTGAAATCAATATTCGAGTAGTCACTCTTGTGAAGAATCAAGGGAAGGGCGGTGCTGTACGGCATGGCATGCTTCATGGTCGTGGCCGGAGATTATTAATGGTGGATGCAGACGGCGCAAGCCGCTTCGAAGACATCGAACTGCTGTGGCAAGCCATCGACAAACTCGCTCTAGACGACACACAGCCTGCCATCGCTGTAGGCAGTCGTGCCCATCTAGTCAAGACGGAGGCTGTGGTGAAGGTTCGCTGTTATTGTTCTCACGCGCTATTTTTCTAGCTCTGATTGCGCCATTGTGATATCTTCTAGCGTTCCGTTCTCCGTAACATTCTCATGTATGGCCTGCATACCATCCTTCGTATCGTCGGTGTCGGACACATCCGTGACACGCAATGTGGATTCAAGCTGTTCTCTCGTCGCGCTGCACAGCTCATATTCCCATACCAGCACCTCTCCACTTGGATATTTGACGTCGAGGTATTACTGCTCGCAAAACAGTTGCACATCCCAGTAGCGGAAGTGCCGATACAGTGGCACGAGGTGTCCGGCAGTAAACTCAATGTTGTAGTAGATTCGCTACAAATGTTGCGAGATTTACTAATCTTGCGGGCGAACCTGCTCTTGGGCAGGTGGAAGGCCCCGCCGCCGTCGAAGAAGTAGATTATATATATATTTATGGTAGACTCTTAACTATAATCCGGATCTCTTCTGCATAATTATGGACTTATGACTTGGACCATGCAAAGCAGCCTGCTCGCAGCTCTGAGTTTGCAATCAAGACATTTTGCATGAAGTTATGTTAGATACATGCGACTGCCTCGCATCTGGGACCAATTTGTGAGTCCTAGGATACACGACGACTTCCTTGGCGTGTACATATACAAATACTATTGAGCCCCTACAGGTAATAACGAAGAGAGGAGGTATACGACGACTCGGTGGGTGCTCTAGTGTGAGGGCTTATAGCTACGCTGCTGATATGGGGAATCGAGGAACCATGTCATCGGCGGGCAGGTAATCTGGACGACAGTAGGGTATAGAACGGTTTCGTGGTAGCTGCGGCGATCGTAGTGTTCGAGCGGAGGACGAAGATAGTACACGTTTGTGCGTTGCACTCGCGGGTGAGCTAGTAAAAATGGAAGAGGATGATGCGGGTTGAGGTGTGTCGACACGAGATGCAGTTGTATCAGAGCAAGTTGTAGCATTATTGCTTGGCGTATGTGCTCCGACAGATGCTCCGTCCGAAAATTCCTGGCAAACGTCTGGTGTCAATCACGATGCAGCCCCACGCGTGCGCACACTCACGGGCGGGTTAGCAGTTGGCGAAGCTTTCTCTTCGGAAGCAGGTGATGTCTGAAGTCCATTGTTCAGCGAAAAAAGGACACTGCGTAGTTCAGCATTTACCGCGGTTGGCGCTGTTGAGCTCTGAAGCTCTGGATTGTTGAACTCGGCGATGGCGAGGCTACCCACTATACAAGCACATAAGTGGGATATGTACGAAGGACACGGATACGACCTCACTTCCGGTCTCATCTACGACAATTTCTGGGGCTGTATCTTCAAGCAAAGATGCAAAGTCCTCCATGTATTCTTTACCCTGAAGTGGATTGAGATCATGGCATACCGTATTAACAGATGTAGATGCAAACCTTATAGAGAGTTGCAACCTCTTGATCGCTAGCAATTGCCAGCTCTGCATCGGAATGCTGCGAAACGAGTAGATCAGCTCACCCTCTACAATCGTATTTCGACATGAACTGCACTGACCCGTAAAATATAATCCAGAATATCGTCTATCGATGTCCAAGACTGTAACGATGTGGAAGATTAACTATAGCTCGAGGACGCGAAGTTGTTACTACATACGCCTGCCCTCACGACCTCGCGTCCCTGAGCTCTGTGATCGCTTTCTGGGTCCTGCTCCTCGGCTGCAGCTGCAATTTTGCTAGGAAACAATAGTCGCCGTTTGAATTTTAGACCATTGAGAAATAAGCATTGATCATATGCATCCGCGCGTTCACCGCTGCTGTGCTCCTGGTGGTACTGAATTAGCTCATTTCTATGAAGGTCACGATGTACCGCACCTCAGTGTTGTCTGGGGGAGACAGAAGGGGAGACGGTCCCTGACGCCAATCCCAAGCGATATCAGCAGCATGACTACCGTGTAGGCTTACCGAAGACAAAGACATCGTACAGAGCATTTGTATTTCAGGCGGCTGTTGATTCCATCGAACGGTGGAATCGCTTCCGTCATAACTTTCACTAGTAGTGAAGGCCATGATGGTCCACGATGTCGTCTTCGTGTAGCCGGTGACCAGTATGAGGTCCTCTAATGTCACGTTCAAACCCTCATCATAGAGGAAGGATGAATGGTGCGCCCTCATATAGCGCATATACGTTTTCACCGCCAGTGTACGCGTCTGCTGTGCACCACTGCCTCCGAGCAGACAAATACCCCCACTGTCTTTCGCTATTGTCAGTTGCCATGATTGCTCCGGACTATGAATTAGTCAGCATAGAGTACTATCAGAAAGATTTGACGAGAATGGCCTACCCTCCTACTGCCAAATTCGCAGAACTTGCCGACGCGTCATTAGAAGACACCGACGGGAGACTTTGGGTTACGATGGGATTTGACGGAGGATTTGAGAGACATGATACGCCCCGCGAACTTAAGATGCCCGGAGCCAGTATGCTGCTGACAACACGATCGGGAGGCACTACAAGACGTGGTATGTCGGGTTGTGAGCGGTCCATATCTGGGTTGAGTACGTTGAAGAGACGATAAAAACATCCAAGTTGAAGAAACCCGACATCTCCTATCTGTGTTTCGCCATGATCTTGCGGTTCAGGATACCATAATGGAATTCCGAATTTGAGGTGACGCAAACTTCTAGCGTAGATATCGGGGAAGTTGTAGACCGACATTTATAGAATGATGGTGCTGTACGCAACGAAAGATACGACAATCAGTTCTAGGACATACAGGCGATGGCGGTAAGTAGTAAGAAGGCTGTCCGATTGACTAGCGCCCTATAGTGCCTCACCCTGTCAATGCGGCACCTCGAGCTTGTACTCAGCGACGTGGCATACTAATTTTGACTGCAACCATGGTGCCAATGAAGAGAAAGCAATCCCAGCTTCATTCTTTTCGTCGAGCACAGACGCAACCCACAGCAGTAGGGGCCCGCACTGCGCCACTCCACCGATCGAGGTCAAATGCAAAGCTCCATCAAGCAACAACGCCGGCATCTCAACAAGCATTCGTTCCTAAAGTACGTATTTGACTCAGTCAGTGGATTCCAGTGTTGATGATGCATGCACAAGGTCGACGTTAAAAACGAAGCGAAACGTGAGACACAGTCGGACACTCCCGGCTGGAAACATATCAACAAGGCCTTTGAAGAATATGACGGCAAACTAGTGAAGAAGTGGAATGATCAGATAGACACTTTGTTGGTGTTCGTATGTATCCAATTTTACTGCAGTACTTTGATCGAAACAACTCTGATGATGAATGATTGTCTATGTACTTGAAGGCTGGGCTTTTCTCTGCAGTTCTAACAACCTTCGATGTCGAGTCCTACACGCAATTACAGGTGGACTCCAGCACGATTTCGATGCAGATCTTGGCACAGATATCCAACCAGTTAGCATGGTCTATGATATCCCCAAATACAACTACGTCTTTTCCTGCTATCAACTTTACGAACATCATTCAGTCAAACCCTCCACCAAGCTCGGTCGCTGTTAGCATCAATACCCTTTGGTTCGTCAGTCTGGTCCTCTGTTTGATCTCGGCCTCTCTTGGCATGCTGGTAAAACAATGGTTGCAACATTATACCGTATACGACCGGCTTTCACCTCGTCATCGTGCCCGCGCCAGACAGCACAATTATCGGGGCCTTACGCAATGGGGAGTCCCTGAAATAATCGCTACTCTCCCCCTCTTGCTGCAGATATCCCTTATTCTTTTTCTGATCGGCCTTTTGATATTCCTGCATAATCTACACACAATCTTGACATGGCTTATCATGCCAGCGATCGTGATATGGCTCTGCGCTTTCTGCGCATTCACCCTCTTGCCGGCATTCTATGCAGACTGCCCTTATAGATCCCCACAAGCCCGGATCTTTTGGATATTTGCCTATTTCCTCCGACTGGGTTGGCAAAACACTCTGCATCGCTTGCCTTACCTGAACTGGAGTCATCGTCTAGAGAGTGAAGTTCGCTCCAACGAAGGGTTGGACGTCGACGTTTTAGCACGCGTGGACCTCACGTTCGCTGACGAACAACTGAAAGCCATCCGAGACTGTCTCCGTAACGTTCCAGGGTCCATGATCATCAAATGCCTCCAACAAATCATTGTTCAACGTCTGCAACAATATACCATGGTCGTACCCAAGATCGGCACCTTTCGTCCCCCAACTTTTGACCTCCACTGGCAGCACATTACTCCGACGGTCAAGATAGCGACAGCCCACATTGTTCTCGATGCGTTCGAACGCGAAATCAACAGGCCGCTATCACCCCAACCTCTTCCTCATCCTGAAAGGTCTTCCAGCACAAGCCATATCACATGGAGGGATGAAGCATTCTACTGCCTATACAACGTGCTCGAGCAGTCAGGATGGAACCGAGAAGAGGTAAAGCAAGTGGAGATCAGGCTGCTTGACATTCTTTCTCGGACGCTCAATACGCACAGGTTCGATATGGAAATGCTGGCAATGCATGTGACGCGCATATGTTGTATGCGTCCGGCAATTTGTGATCTGGAGGGCGCGCGAAGGCTACTCCCTGGTAAGTCACTTATCAGATCGTAGTATGCGTCGGACAAGGCTAAGTATGGCTCGGATGTAGCGCTACCTGCCATTGTTCACAGTGCGCGGTTGGCTCAGAAAGGCAGGGTGGTTGAGCCAATCAATCCTGTTCGACTATGCGGCATAGTCCTCAGACTTGCGCGCCTTATGCCACAAATCCAGGATATAGGCCTCGAGTTTCGCGGAGATTTCCAGCAAGAATCTTGCACGGCAATGCACTTGTATCTGACGAGTGTAGCTGGAGCAAGGAAGGAGATCTGGCAAGAAGTCGTTGAATGCAGAGCTCTAGCTGCAGACCTAGAAGCGAAATGCCCTGGCATGGGTGTAAAACTCGTGAACGCTTTGGACGACCTGCTATCTAAACACTCACAAGCTGTAGGTTCCACGATCTATTTAAGTAGGAATATGGTGCTGATTCTATCCCAATATACAGAACGTCCCATAAATCGCTCTTGAAGTTCAAAGAAGTTGAGAATAAACCTTTACATCGATAGCGCTGTGAGAGACTAGGAGTAGTGAAGGATGAGTGCAAATCTCAGGTGGAAGGCTTTGACGAATCGTTGGTCATGTATATAGCCACATTAGAAGCTCGTTGTGGATATGTATGCGAAAGGTGCAGCTCTAAGTTGGTTGGTCGCACTGAATGGTTCGCCCTCCGAGGATATTACTCCAATCATTCCTTGTCCGCAACTGCACGAATTACACGTCTGCGGTACCACGGGCAAAAATTGGGACGCGCTACTCGGGTCACCGTGTCTCTGATGAGCTGGTAAAAATGGAAGAGGACGTTGCGGGTTGAGGTGTGTCGACACGAGATGTATTTGTATCAAGGACAATCTGTTCGAATGATACGGTAAGATATGTATGTACGCTCAGATAAATGATGAACTTTGAGCCTCCTAGAGCCCCACCCGCCCATTTAGATAGCGTCGCTGTACTCTGTCTCAATACGACCAACGATATCTATACATTCCAGCTAAGAGGAAAACGGAAACACGAACATCTCATATATCCTCTTTAGAGCTATAGCCGTTGCGTCGCCACACCCCGAAGAGCTTGGGTTTGCGGAGGCACGAATCGGTAGTTCTGAGTCCTACAACCAATCTTTCCTCTCCAGGGTGTTCATCGAACATGTTCAATAGAGTCGTCTCCGTTGAGAGCTTGGCTTTTCGTGACTCTGTTTTGTCAGGAGGAAACATGGCAGCAACTGATGACAGTGGGCTCGTCAGCCGCAGCTGTATAAGCTCGAGGGCTGACACTTCCTTGGTCTCGTTATTGTCATCTACAGAATTGGGACCGGAGAAAGGAACCTGAATGGAAACGTCCTTGGAGACCACGAGTGTTTGAAGGAGAATGATCAAGGCGATGATCGTGTAAGCATACATCAGAGCGATGTAAATGAATACGGGGACGATGGGGTATTGCCCGAGTATGCGGTCATTGATTTCGGACTGTGCGAGTGCAGGGGCGGTATCGTTGGTGATAAATGCAGCAGCACCGAGAGCAAGACGGGCTAGGTCTTGCGAAAGGAAAGCCATGACCGATGAACTGTCGCTGTCGTTGAACGCGCGACCCTCGACGTCTGCCACAAGCCGCGATGCGTAATGTCCTAACCGCGTAGGTCCCGCCAGTCCATCCGAGAGACCAGTGTTAGAGAGAGCTTCGTCCTGCAAGGAGTAGCTACCATTGAAATAAGAAAGAGAGACGTTGTAGAACGAGAGGGAGCAATTTGTGAGCATTGCAGCTACATTGTTGCCTTGCGGTGCTACGATTGCATTGGACGCCTTGCTCGAAGTCATCGGTACGTCTCCATCGCTCATCCAGACGAACTCCATCCATATCGAATATGAGTTGATTGGCGGGTTGTTGAGCATATCCAGATCGGCGTCCATGAAATCAGAGGAAGAGATGTGATCGCAGCCGTTGCAATTCGAGGTTTGAAGGAACAGAGCGGACTGGCCGCTGGGTATGCTGGGTATATTACTCGGCCCAGAAGCGCCTGTGTAGTCGTATGGCACGAAAGAAGGGGGGAATCCTGCACATATCACAGAGCTAGAGCTGCTGTTGGCAGCATTGGAGCACAAGGGAGTGATAGACTGGCATGATGCACGAGCGCCGAATGTCGTCATATTGAACGCGAGTAACTGAGGAACGGAGGTTGGCACAAGGACGGCTAATTCGGATGCATCGCTGAGCGTTATCGTTTGGAGCGTATCAGAGCTGTTCGACGTGACCAGCATGCCGGGGGTAAGGCTGTCGATAGTACCACCGGCCCAGTAACCGGCACCAAACAGGCAGATATACATGTAGCTTATGGCGTCCGAATACGGTGGACACGCAGTCTGCGTGATGCTGTAATTACTGGGCGAGTCGACGGGGGAGAGGAAGTTCTGCAAAGAAGTGGAAGCCACCGTGTGTAACCAAAGATCCATAGCTCTGATCACAAATTCAGGGACGGTAGGGTCAATATACAACAGCTTGGCGTACCCAACAGTGTGCGATATCAAGAAAACCAGGAGGCCAACGATGAATGCTCTTGTGAGCATAGAGGAAACTCTTGCTCTTCTAGGTGACCTTCTGAATAGGTACTGCGCTGTCGAGAACAGGGACATGAGGCTCGTGGACCCCAGCACTTGCATGAGTAGGCCATATCTACAGTGTGAATTGATTAGATATACCCAAGCCATGAATACACGTATTTCACTTACTGCAGTGGCGTAGGAAGATCTAATCTATTTTTGCCGCTTGCGACATCCGCAAGTACATATTCCAACCAGGCACTAGCAATTCTGAATGCGTATAAGCTCATGATCACAGGTGTGGCTAGTGACAGAGCATGTGACTGAAACAAAATATGCAGGTTAATATCTGTCGGAATAACAAGGTATGTATGTCACATACACCAGCAGACGATATCGCTAAGCCCAGTAAACGGCCAGATCGAAGTCCATTGATGGATCTCTCTCCTTCATCCAACACAAATGCGCCGTCGTGCCAGACATCATATAGGGACGACTGGACTTTGTGACCAAGAAGCCAGGCGAGAAACACCGATGCGAGACCCGCGGTCAGAGCGGAGACAAGGATAAGAGGGATGATAAGGGTGAGGCTGAGACGAGCTCGATGGGTCTTCTGAGTGGGAAGTTTGACCGGTGATTGAACAGAGGTTGAGGACGGAGATGGCATCTGTGCAGCACAGGCCAGGTAGGGATCGAAGAGCTCTTGCTCCTTGATAGAAGGGTCTGACTTCATGGAGTTCTTCAAGTGGAGTCAAGAGGAGGCCGCGGGTGTATCTGCTGCTCGTGAAAGGAGTGAGGCTTGAAGGACAAGGACATAGGACGAAGAACAGATGAACGAGCTTATAATATGTTTGCAAAGTGCACTGCTGGTTCATCACAACAATTTAATCTCGGGAGTGGTTCCTGCCAAGTGCTATGTATCTTCAACTTGGTCTCGAGAGTGCATGTCTAATTGGACAGACGTGAGAGTAAGCGTGTCGATAACCGGCTGTTGATACGGAGATATGTCAATGACATGTACCTGCAACCTGTAGAACACTTCGCGCGAAGTACGCACTTTAGCAGAGATTACCTCAATGTACTAGGGTGCATTAGCAATCAAGATACACAGAAAGTAAGAGTACGCGAAAAAAACTGCCCGTATACGGCGTACAAAGGTACCAGGATCACCATACGTACTAGTGTCACATTGCGCTGGTCGGCGGTGCTTGCACGGCGCCATCCCTTCGAGTGCCTAAAGGTTGCGTATTCAATGACATATTGGTTTACACGCGTGTACAGCAACGGAGAGGAGAGTGCCAAGGAAAATGGTCCTGTTTTCTTGATTTTAGTTACAGCGTGCCAATAAACTTGGTTTCGCCAATAGGTACCTGCCTTCGGCTATGAGACTTCAGACCCCATGATCGCATTGCTCAGCTGTGCCGCTGAACTCTCCCCGTTCACAAGCCCTTGAACAATTTTCTGCCAGCCGGGAACAGCTGAACGCAGAGATCGTCCGTCCAGGGCAAACCGCTGTACTCGCAAGAAAACCCCCACCTTTTCGACCTCACGAGCAGGCATGACAGTCAGTGTAAACATCGCCAAACCTGTCCCGCCATTACTGATGATTTCTTGGTTCGTGGCTCGATCTTCATCTCCATAGAGTTGAAAACCTCCGGCCATCTGTGAAATTTTCTCCAGTGGGATCATTTCAGGTGCGAGGATTTTGAAAGGGCCATTGACTGGGCCATCGAGGCAATCGGCACGAAATACATATGCATTGATACCGTGGGTACTTGTTTTGATAGTTGGATCTGCGAACGCCTGTTCGCATGCCCAACGGAACACCGACTTGTGATCCTGAATATCCATTCAGCTTAGCTACACGACATCAACAATCGAGAGCAGATACGTGCCAGCATGAATTGTCCTATGTCCATTATCTGGCTCTTGCAATGTAATTTGTGAACGGGCCAGTGCGCAACTTGGCATTCTCGGCTCTACAGAGCGTGCTCAGCATGTATACTAAGTAGACACAAGAACGAGTCAAGAGGAAAACGCGACTTACACAATAACGTACATGGCTACACTTGGCACACTTCTTTGTTTTGATCCCTCTGTAGCTACGCCGAGGGCAGTCAGGACTGTCGCAGCCTCGAGGGGGTTTGGCATCGGCCAGTATAATTTTAGTGGTTGTATCAATGACCGGCATGCTACAATGGTACTAAAGTGTGAATATAGAGCAAACTCTATAGACGCAAACATGGAGATGGATTACGGCACCTGGCTCAATTGTGTCGGTGTATATTCACCTACGATCTTGGTCTAGTAGCTTGAAATTTGCACAATTTCCTAGTTTACGGATCGTAGTGCGACTATTTCCGATATTTGTGGACTTGGGAGAGCTTGTGAGTCGGGACTCAGAGGCACTCTGAAGTTCGAGGACCCAGCCTCGAGGAAGCATCCCGTCTGAGTAGTCACGTGATAAACGCGCTTACCATGGAGCGCTTGGGAGGCTGCTGAGGCGCCCCCAACTTATCGTCCGCGACTCCGCGTCCGAGCAATTAGACATCTGTTTGTGCTCTACTCATCGTCATCGCTGTATATATTCTTTAAGACCACGTCAAGATCACTGCAGTACATCTTTGTTATGGCTGGCGGTGGATCGTCTACTCCGGTCTCCTTGCCCGTCGTTTCGTTCACCAAGGTAGAGGACGACTTCTCCAATAACCGACTTGCCGTACCGGAACAACCTACCAGGTCCTATGGGTGTACGTTCAGGCCTACAACCACTTGAACCAAAGTTGATGTCTGCCTAGATAATGATGGCTCAAATTTCCAGAGGCCGGAGCACTACATTCGCTACATTGGTATGTTTTTGCAAACAGAGCTTTGAACTGAAAGTGACTTGTTACAACTACCAGAACCATTGGAGAGCGAGCTTGCTGTTCAAGTAGAGTACGACATGGACGAACAAGGCGCGTCACATTGTGCATTATGCGTCATGCCCTATCTCATTGTGCGATAGACCAGCACTGGCTCGATTCGCTCAATAATGAACGCAAAGCCAAAGACTTAGGGAGCGTTCCATATGAGGTCTTTGAGATTGTAATGGATCGTTTGGAGAAGGAATGGTTTGATCTGGTGCGTCATGATTATGCTTTTGTCAGCCATAGCCTGATTGCATTGTCTTCAGACCAAAAACATCCCGAAACCAGACCTTGTGATGCCATCGGAAGACTCAACTTGTGCTATATGTGACGACTCTGAAGGGGAGAACACGAACGCGATAGTGTTCTGTGACGGCTGTAATCTTGCTGTCCACCAAGGTACCTCTACCTCGTAATGTCATATACACGCTACTGACAGGCGTGTAGATTGCTACGGAGTGCCGTACATACCTGAAGGGCAATGGCTCTGTCGAAAATGCACGGTCTCTCCAGAGAATCCTGTCGTAGGTACCATCAACTCCTCTTCACTACGTATATGTTAGCTGATTGCTTTTGAAGTCTTGCATACTTTGTCCAAACGAAGGCGGCGCGTTCAAGCAAACTGTGCAGGGAGAGTGGGTCCACCTTCTATGTGCAATTTGGGTGCCCGAGACGCGCGTCGCGAACGACGTGTTTATGGAACCTGTTACTGGTGTCGATCGTATAAGCAAACAACGTTGGAAGCTGGTCAGTATCATACTATTGCATACACTAAAGCTTAGGCTTACACTTGTCGACGACAGAAATGCTCCATCTGCGATATACGCGAGGGCGCCTGCATTCAGTGTACCAAAGCGTCCTGCTTCCTCGCGTTTCATGCCACATGCGCTCGTAAGGAGAAGCTTCTGATGCCTATGAAGTCATCACAAGGTTCAGAGGCTCCAACGCTGGCATGTTACTGCGAGAAGCATCTTCCAGTACGTGATCGGCTCGTCTCATAGCATCCCAACTCCTTACCCTTTACTTCTAGCGAGAACAGGCCGAAGCACGCGCTGTCGCTCTCGCGGCGGAGCAATCCGACGTGACGCACGACGATCAACAGCTGTCGAAGACGGCGCGTGCGTATGCGAAGACATACAAGCCCGGCCCACCGCTGGTACCGCAGATTATCGTGAAGCGCATCGAGCAATATATCTCGCGTCTACACCTACGGCATAAACACGAGTTTATTGTATTAGTATGTAAATACTGGAGCCTGAAACGAGAAGCACGGCGCGGTGCACCGCTGCTGAAGCGGTTGCATCTGGAGCCGTGGACGGCGTCTGCTGGCGGACGAAATCAGAGCGACGACGAGAAGGCTATCAAACTTGAGGTACGTATGGGCTCTTCGAATTGTGTGCCAGTCTTTGCTGACATGGGGATATGCAGTACATGAAGCGTGTAAGAAACGATTTAGAAGCGCTTCGAGTGCTTGCGGTAGCTTGTCGTAGGCGTGAATCACGGAAGCTTGAACAGCAGCACACGATACAGAAGGTCTTCTCTCACATGCTTCTAGTGAGACAGCCGTCTCTGCGTATGGCCTTTGAGACTATCATGGCGTATGTCTTTTATTCTTGCAGTGGGAATCACAGACTGACTAGCCTTTAGGCAAGACAAGTCAGGATATTTCAAAGATCCCGTGTCAAAAACTGAGGTCCCGGATTATTACGACATCATCAAGAATCCCATTTGTTGGAGCACTATCGATGAAAAGCTGGATCGATATGAATATTGGGATGTTCAGGCACTCAAGGTAAGTTCTGGCTCGATTACCACGAAATATCCCTCAAGCTTATATCGCTCAGGATGACATCCATCTCATCCTCACCAACGCTATGGTGTATAACAAGGCTGACACGGCATACTGGAGAGCAGCCCAACGCATAAGGAATGCTTCGGAACCTGTTTTCGCTGACCTCGACAAGCGGATGCAGGCCCATACTGAGTTAGCAGGTCTCGCGAATGGGAATTCCTCCACAAATGGAGTTGCTGAAACTGAGCATACCACGTCTTCTCAACCGCACCCACTACCTTTGATCGGCGATGTTGAACCTCCCCTGGAGCTCCTTGAGCTGTTGACATCCCAAGACACGATTCAGAATGACAAGAACATGAAGTTCATGCTGGACAAACTGCCTGTTGAGGCCCTGTTCAGTTACGAACTTAGAGAGCTAAAGCCGGTTTCACCGCCTCCCACCCCGCCTCCTCCACCAGAACCGAAGCAGAAACGCAAGCGAGACAGAAAAGCAGAGAAGGAACGTCGACGACTCTCTCAGGCAGCTGCCCTGGAATCCGCGACAGGGTTCCAGCTCCCGAGAACCCGTCGCGCGCTCGCCGCCGTTGCTGCTTTCGAAGCAGAGGCCTCAGGCCAAGGCGATCAAGTTGAACAAGCTGACGGCCTGACCACTGAAACTGGTGAAGAAGCTGTGACGGCAGAGGCTGGTTCTGGAGGTACAGATGTCGTTGAGGAGGAAGCCGTACATGGGATTGAAGGGCCTCCTGACGCCGAGGTTGCTAACAAAGCAGTGGCAGCAGTGCCTACCAAGCGAAAGAACAAACACAAACGTGCCCCAATCATGCTTCCCGGTCAGTCAGAGGTCCCACCGGTTGTTGAACACGTCGATAACCAGCAATCCTTCAAAATGTTCGATGGTGGATGGATATTACCGAACGATCACCGACGCGGCGGGCGTGCCCCGCTGGAACGACAGCCTCTACCGGAACCTAAGCGCAAAAGAGCACGTACTGGTATGCCGATCTTACTTTCTTCCATGAGTTACGCTGATCGAAGCCTCACACAGGAGATCGCGAGAAATCTCATCTATCCACCGTCACTGTTCCAGAAAACGAACCGTCGCAGAACTCATCTTTGCCTGAGGAGCCTGGGCTTTCCATGAGCTCCCCGCACGACTCGTCAATGGATGCGCAGATGGTGGAGTTGGCGCTCACGGAAGCTAATGAAGTAGATGAAATGATCTCAACGGCTCAGCCGGTTTCTGAGGACGTTCCCCTTGAAGCCTCGTCAACGGTCCCTGACAATGCGGAGGTAGACGAAGGCCCTCCTAGGATCATCATCATTGAGGAACTCGACACGCCCGCAACACGACGCGAGAAGAACATCAGGAAAAAAGCTGAACGACAGCGACTCCGTGCAGAAGCCGAAGCGAGAGCAGCAGAAGAGTTGCGTATCGCACTCGAACGGGACAAGGAGCACGCGATGGATGTTGATGTCGAGCAGGGTTCTCAATCCGAGCTGACTTCCCTTGGCTCGACCAACGGGGATCACGAGGGGGACCATGCTTCAATGGACGGGGATCCCGAAGATGACGTGTTGTCTGGTTCTCTGACTCCTGTTGAGGCGCTGACGTCGGAAGGCGACGAGGAGGGATTGCGGGAAGACATGTCTTCGCATCCTAGTGCTAAAGAAGAGTCGTCGCTGAGCCTACCACCAACAGAGGCATCCCCTTCTACACGACCTACAACGAGAAATAAGAGTCGACAAAAATCGGAAGCAGAATGGGGCAAACTGCACCTTGCTAAAGGGCAGTTTCTTGAAGGCGGTACTCTCGGTAAGTATTGCGTTGCTCTGACTCGATGGTCATGGAGAGCTGACTGTTTCATCTTATAGTGTGGGCGAAACTTCGTAAGCACGCGTCACGGCTTCCGTAAACTCTCAATAGACAATTTATTTTATAGCGAGTTACCCATGGTGGCCTGCCGTGGTTTTTGAAGCCGACGATCCCACCGCAGACCGTGAGGTCGTTCAAGCTCGAACTTCCCAGGAAATTAAGAAACACCGCCTTCACCTTGTGAGATTTTACGACAACAAGGACTACTGGTATGCTGGTGATTGTAAAGACCCTCTTTGTTCGAACTCTGAAGTCTTCGTTGCAGGAACTGGATGGAACCTGACAACTTAAAGATGCTAGGAGATGACGCAGGTGAGCCAATCCGATTTTCGATCCGATCGTTCGAGGTTGACCTGTATCGCTATATCGCCCAATAGATCTTGATGCAGAAATGTTGGCGACAAGTTCTTCTCTACAGCGGTGGAAAAACGCCAGAACGAGAGAGCAACTAAGAAGGTCGTACAGGTCAGTTTGCAGCTGCATATCACCCGATATATGTGTTAACTTATGTTCAGGCGCGCTATGGCTGAAATGGAGGCCTGATGTTTCGGTTTCTTCCCTCGGAGTCACTGAAGGATTGAGACGTAACGCTGTATCTTGTTGGGCTTGTTGTTTATGTTGTCTATGGGTTAGATGATGGCTATGTCTGTTACATCTGAGGGTTGTATATCATGCTTCATGTTTATTGAATCTTGTGTAATTTTGACTGTTAAACTTTTGTCTCACGAGCCTTTTCTAAGATGAAGGCTTTGACACCAGCGCTCACGAGGCACACAGCACGTTCATGGACATGGTAACAATCGTAGAATATCATACATTATACGCGTGGGTCGGACTTCATGCTAGCCGAGGAAACAGCCACCATAGGAGCACGTTCGAACATCTACCATTAGAGGTTCGCAAATAGATTAAATCCGATGTCAACGACGTGGTGGTCATCGTCATGATCAGAACCATCTGCGTCAGGGTCGGACTCATCGTCCTCCGACCTCTCAGAGTCGTACCCATCAAAATCGGATTCGACACAATTTGAGAACGTGTCAGCCGTCCAGATAGGCCATTCCCACCGTCCTCTGCTTTGGACTGTGCATATGTCAGGTAGGTGTGGAATGAGGGATGGTGTCTTGGACTCGCTGAACTGGGGGTCTTTAACAAGCGGATATAGCTCGGTGGAAGCGATGTTTGCCCACTTCTTGAACGTGACATGCGGGTCAATATTCGGTGGGTCATCATTTTGGGGGCCCCTGTTATCAAATTGCAGATCTTCCGGGGAGTGACGACTCCTCGAACGTATGAAGGAGGATGGATAGATTCGTAAAACCTCCAGAGGGGACCCTCGAAGCTTTCTGGCTTTCAACCCTAGAAGTAGCGCGTCCCAATTTTTGCCCGTGGGATCACAAACGTGTAATTCGTGCAGGTGCGGACAGGGAATGATTGGAGTGGTATCCTCGGAGGGCGTACCATTCAGTGCGACCAACCAATTTAGAGCTGCACCTTTCGTATACGTATCCACAACAAGCTTCTTGCAATTCACGGCTGCAATGAGGATACGGCGAAGTTGTGACTGCACCACGCTCGAGGAGAATGTTGGATGGGCGCCAGTAACCCAAAGCTCTTCAGCCTCTCCCATGACACTCGCCATTACTTCCGCGAACGCATCGAGCTCTTCCTCATCAGCGTGAATGTCACACCCTAACTTGTAGCCAGAGAGATCACCGAGGATTGAGATTTCACAGGGTAAATTGATCAAGATCTTCTTCATCTCGGGCGATGCACGGGAGGAGATGACCCGGAGCATAGCATCGAGACCTTCCCAAGCGGAAGTTCCGTCAGCTATCACTGAGATGGCTGGAGGGAGACGCAGCAATGACAATGCACACGAGGCACATTTGAGTCTAGTCTCCTTGAACCAGAGCTTTTGGAGCATAGGAAGCGAAGAAACACGATGTTCGGAGGGTAATGCGAGGATGTGCTCATCGATGCGAAGACGCCTGAACATCAGATCTTCCAGAGTGGGGTTTCCATCCAGCATGTCCAATAGCGACTGAATCTGTGCGTTGGTTTCAAATTCCTGCAGATCCAGCCGCAGTTGCTTGAGGTTGCGAAAACTGCACTGGTCAAGATGGCTGTAGCGGCGAATTGACAGGTATCGCAAAGCAGGAGTATTGTTCGCAAAAAGAGGCGGTAAAGAGGTCGGAAAGATTTCTGCAAGATTGCCATGTATCGATAGTGCCTTCAGATGGGGTGCAGGGGTGTCCATGAGCAACTGACGCTCACTGCGGGTAAGGATGCCATAGAGGGCCAATTCGCGCACATGGGATAGGTGCGAAAGCACTTCTGGTAGAATCGGTATAGGCGATACGTGGATGGCATGGATGTTTACTGTGAGATGAGCCTGACGGGAGCGAAGCAATGATGTTTGCATCAGGTCAACTAGACCGTCAGAGCCCCCCATTTGATCAACGAGGATGGAAGACCATAAGGAGGGGCAAGACAAGGCAATTGTGCGCCAATGTTGGCAAACCCATGTCACGTTCAGCCAATCCCAAGCATACTCCTTCAGAAAATTCGGGCCTCTGCCATAGGAATCATATTCTAATTCCATTTCCAACATAGGTTCTTGGAGTATAGCGAAGATGATCGTCATGACGTCGGGAGGAAGTCGCATGATGGGAAGATGGAGGTTTCGGTAGGCTCGCACTTGTTGCAAGAAACATGCAAGGGCATAGTCTATCTCTTCTAGCTAAAAGGAGACTCAATGTCAACAAAGCCGCGCCGGAATAGCAGCAGCATGGTGCCACTCACGATGTGAGAATCATTGGGGCTGCTGGAGTAAATAGCATCACTGTTAAGTCGGAATAATTAAGAACAAGACAACTTTCACGTACGCGATATATCCCTCCTTAACAGGAGTGAGCGACTGAAAGGTCCCACGCGACTGCAGGATGGATTTTAGAACCCCTGTAAAGCAATTAGGGCCTTCCTGCGTCGGTTTTGACGTCCGTGAAGTAGCGGACATGAAGTGCACGCTCCTTGCTGGGAATCTGTTCGAAGCAAAGCCTGTCAGCTCTGAAATTATACTCGTTGGAGTAAGATAATAAGGGGGCACAGCGCGCGCACTAGCATCGTAAGTATGAGATTCAATGAACGTTTGAACCATGGCAGGTAGTCATGAGTACCACCATGCTAGTTCGTAGCCACATCGCTTGTACGATGTGCATGGTGCGTAACCGTGGAAGACTACAAACCTTGTGAGTTTATCTTCGAGTTATTGTACCTAGTAGATGAACGTTAGAGAAGTGGCCAATTTGACTCCGACTCAGCAACTGAACCCCGTGGGAACTTGATGCGCTGAGCGCTCAGTCCAGCGCGACCAAGATCGCGTCAGTTTGTCTATTTACTCTCGCTCGTCGCCGCACCCGACGCGTCCCGTCCTGCATTGGGCCTGCTTCGAATCAGTCGAGCTCCTTTGCTTGATCATAGATGGGAAGAGAAGATAGTCGTTCTCTTTCCTGCAAGTCTGAATCCCTTTTTCTAATAGCGGATTGGCAATATCTGTGTATGTATCGTTAATTCATAGACGTGTGAGTGGGAGATCCGTCGTTCGTTTTCACAGACGTGAGACACTAATGCAGTTTCGGATGCGTCAAAACAGGTAATTTTCTACTCGGAGGTCCACTCGACTCGTATGGTATACCGGTACATGGTTTGCAAAAAAAAAATGCTGAATGTTGAGTCATCTATGCTGCTTTTGGAGACGAACTTCAACTTCGGTAATAGACGGCAACCGCTGAAAACGCACCCTGAGATCACTGACAGGTATAGACAGTGATGCAAGAGCTGCTGACACAACTCGTATAGTCGTACTTGCAAGCGCATGCCGAGGAACAGTCTGAATTTCTACTGCATAGGCTCACGCTGCACTTCTCTGGCTCAGGCACATGCGAAGCGCTAGAAATACTGGGGTAAGACACACGACTATAAGCCAATACGCGCTGGATGGATATCAAGACATACCTGAAGATGTCGTCCTTGGATGAATCCTCAGCACGTGTGTTTATATGTGCCGCAAATGCAGATACAACTGCGATGGCAACAATGAGGATTCCTGTCATCATGGCAGAGATGAAGGGCCGTTGGACTGTCAGGAACGGATTGAAGAGAATTGTTGAGTCTGTCACATAGTAGCGGAGGGCTTTTATGGTCAAATCATGGTATATTTGAAGTGCTATCCAGACACTTGCAGATTGGTGAGCGTCCAGTAGGGCGCGTTGAGAAGTTGGAACAACTCACATGACGGCTGGATGGGTAGGGGCTGTTTCCGCATCCACTAACGGTATTGCTTAGTTTGTCCGTTCGGCCGCGCCACTATTGCAAGTATAGTGATCAGTAACATTCAAGACGTATGAAAGGCCATAACCGTCGTACGAGCCGCCAGCACATGTGCTGCCATCTCAGCAGACACAGTCAGCACACCTCTTCCAGAGACGTGCATGTGATGTGGCGAAGCTGCCTTTCTGCACGGAGTGAACAGGTGGTCAGTCAGGAGGAGACTAAGTAACCAGTACTACGCGCTAGGTATTCAGATTAATTTGCATTACTTAGGCGCAAACAACTCTTGGTAGGGGTGTGATGGACCCGAGAGGAGGACTGCACGCTGGTGGCAATATGATCGAAGTGCTTTCCGCTCCTGACGCATGTAGACTTGTAGACATGCTACCAACTTCCTCCCGGCCTCGCTGAGTAATCACGAAAATCCAGTTTTGACGTCTCATTGGTATTGGGCGACCTGATATGAGTGAAGAGTGTATATTTCCTCGGTTGTCGTATGCTATAGGGAGCGATATACTATGTATACATATCAAGGTGCCGCTGCCTCTCCAGCTCTCCTGTTCGGCTATTTTCCCTCGTTCATGACAGTCTTGAATCGCTGGGTGATTGAAAAAAATTCAACGACTCATACACTACACCAGGTGTCACAGGATCTGATCCATTGAGTGCGGCCTCTTTTCTCTCACCGCCGTCCACGAATCGCAATAGGTCGCTCCGACTGCTCGAAAGTTTGGGCTTGTCTTTGCATACATCGAGTATGTGTCCTGCCAAAGAGAGCGAGGGACAATCATGACCGACGGGTAGAATGCCTCCTGAAGATCCGATAAGCCTGAGACTACTGCTGATTGAGCGTATAGCTTTGTCTGTCACGA
This sequence comes from Phlebia tremellosa, assembly GCA_011032875.1. Lineage (NCBI taxonomy): Eukaryota > Fungi > Basidiomycota > Agaricomycetes > Polyporales > Meruliaceae > Phlebia > Phlebia tremellosa. The sequence continues at coordinate 33,422 of JAAIFI010000172.1, read as the reverse complement.
AAGGGAGCGTCTCCGAGTCTCTGAGGTATTCCGGAAGCCCACGGCCAGCGGTTTCCTTGATATGGCCTTTGTTCTCATCGACAAACCCTGCCATCTCCTCGAGTAGCTCCCGCAGTACCGTGTGAGGCTGGCTGGGGTTGCGTACACGCGGAATCCCGAAAAGGACCATGTTTAAGGCAATCGCACCACAGCTGAAGACAAGCTCCTGGGGTGTTACCCAAGACAATGTCATGGTCAGCATGTCCGTCCGCTGACGAGAGCGAATGGTGACGATGGTCTCCTTAGCCCATTTTACATACGTGTAAGGATCTACGAGAAATATCAGTGAGCTGGACACGCCACTTCGCACATCTCACTTGCCTTGACTCTTCAGAGTGATGGCGTTGTCGGAACGGATCATCAAATCGAACAACAGTACAGATGGGACACGAATCGCAGGGTCCCAGCCTGTCCAAGACCACGCTGAGTCGATGTCGAGTACCTGTTTCGAGCAAACACTTGCCAGTGTCCGCGTGAAAGCTGCTTCAAACTTTTCCCCTCGATACTCAAGGCTTGCGTTGGATCCACTGATTTTCCAGAGGAACAACGTCAAATGTGCCAGGTTTCGAGCCCACTGGCGACGCAGTGACGCGGTGGGTTCAGGCACTTGCACCCGAAGGACGTCTAACAGCAGCGTGCCATGTTCTTCTGCGAATGAAGAATCCGAGGCGACACGTTCCAACGTGTCGCTGCCGAGCGTATAGCCAGATAGCAGAGCGTCTGTACCGTCTTGACCGTACATCTTCAGTGAGATCCATTCCAGAGCGCATTGGGACTGTATCGTAGGAGAAAGCTTCCTGAAGCAACGCTTGATATCTTCAGAAGATTTGGAATCTATGATAGACACCCAGGCGAGTGTTCTTTGGTCCAGAATGGCCCCTTTAGCCTCCTGCTTGACGAGAGCGAGCTCGCGTTCCGTCCATATTGTGGTCCTGGTCAACGCTGAAGGCACAAGCGACTTTACGATAGCCTGTAGCCACCGACTGGTCGCATAAACTGGCCGCTCCAAAGCCGAGCTAAACCGGAGTCGGACCAAACACTCGCAGCATGCGAGGAGTGGCGACGAGATGGCGAGGAAAGCGAGTACGAGGAAAGCGCACAGCACTCGCACCAAGTGCCACACAAACTGGAGGTTGTATAAGGCCGACTTGTACGGACAACTCGGGTCGACGAGGGGCATGAGAGACATAGCGACGAAAGCGGCGAGCCACGTTGTGGATATAATGACGATGGGGAGCGACACATCGACGTTGGCATCCCGGAGGATGGTGACGAGACCAACGACGAAAAGGACGACGGCAATCTGGAGAAGGAGGGATAGGATGGAAATGAGCGTCGAAACCTTCCACTGGGTCCAACCCATGAAGCGATACTGTCGGAGCCGCACCGCGTCTCGCACAGGGATATGCACAGGGACCTGGATGTACCGTATCCACTGCTGTATTGCCAGTGAGAAGAAAGCGACCGAGAGACTGAGCGTTAGGCTGGAGTACCACAGCCGATTAGTGGTGATGACGACGTCACTCGGTTTGAACGTGTCTGCGATAGCAGATACCGAAGGCGAGGTAGAATTTATGAAGCCTGCGGCAGCGCTGAAGGAGCCCATTTGTGCAGACATGCGTTCCAGTATTTGATTTGTCGTATCGCTGGGATCTGGCTGGAGCCATGAAAAAGAAAGGACAGCAAATGCTGTGACCACAGCAGAGAAAAGACCAGTCTTCATATGCGAGATGAGCCACGCCCTTGACAAAATTGCATGTCACGTACAAAGAGAAGAAGGTTGTTGATCTCATCCTTCAACGAATCGATGGTCTCTTTATCCGACTGCTTTATCCTTTCAAGCACGGCCTTCCAATGACAGTTTTTATCCTTGCTCTGTACGAATGTCAGCCAAAGAGAGTCACACTGATACGGGTCTCTTACCGAATCGATACCAGAAATGTTGTCGTCAACAATCGACTGAGTATCAGAGGCTATCTATAGATGCATAAGATCGTGAAAACGTATTTTCTTCCGGCGTGCATACCTTCTGCGCTTCAGGGCCGACCTCGGACTGTGAGCGACGATGCGCATGAGATAAGATTAGTGGGCTGAGAGACAAGGATGTACCTTCAAGTAAGGCATCTCTGATATATCTTCATACATATTGTCGACCATCTGTACGCTCTTCGTCGAGAACGCACCAATTTCAGAGGTTCGTGCGAGGATGAGAACGAAGATCCACGGAGGACAGACGTTGCTCGATATGCAAAGCTATATGTTGCATTCCGGCGTCCACCTATAGCACGGGCTTCCATGCATCCACAATTGCGGTTCCTTTGAGTTATAACGCCACTCACACGGTTGTATTGGCACGTACCATATCATACGGTGCGTGAGAAGACAGTGGGGCTCATTAAGGCTTTCCGCGGTGACAGTACGATGCTGGAGTCTGTATAAGGCTGAGTAGTGCAGGATCAATGTGAGGGCGTTTTCAGGGAGGCTAAAAATTAGAGACAAACCATAGATATGTCACTGCATAGTGCAAAATAGTGCAATCAGACTCTGAATGTTTTATTCATTGTGCATGGGATGTAGAACGATCGCTATGTCAATGGTGCAGACAGCGAAGGCTCCACAAAGACATGATAATGACGCGTTAATGGCCCACGACTGCCCTATGTATTACTTCACCATAGGTAGGGGTGAACCCACATCATGACATGAAGTTGAATCGAGAAAAGACCCGGGCTATGCGGCTTTATGCTGAGCGTAGCACGACGGGAGAATTGAGAGCGTGTCATCGCAGGCGCACCCTGGCGGGCACAGCTATGCCATGGGCCTGAGACCGGGGGGCGGCGGGACGGCCGATACGTCATGCGCCGCACGGCAGAGTCGATCCAACAGCCGGTAAGCTTGTGCCGCAGTTGAGGACACGGACGTACATGGTCTACGCGCCATGTCAGACCGACGTACTTGGCGCGGCATGCACATGGCTGAACGGGATCGACATGCTCGATTTTTCTTGCAAGTGTCTTCGTACCAGTGTGCAGTGGAAGCCCGAGGAACCACGTAGAGAGCGTCAACGAGGGGTATTCTGCAGAACATAGACTGTAGACTGTACGCGAGTGGCAGATTTGACTCCTGCGCGGACTGCTTTCCTGCGGCAGTGGGGGGAGAAGGGGCGAATATCTGTAGAGATAGCGAGCATGAGGTGTATGGAAAGTGTGAAGTCCGTCCCTGTGAGCCATGCGCGTGATGCACCGATGCATGATACTCAAGCGTGCCCTCTGAGCCTCCGCACGGGCGACAGTGGCTTGAGTCAGGGGTCGGTTTGGAATACTGCGATAATGCATATATGATATACAGGAGACCACTATCAACAAGATGTCGGGTGTTAGAAGCGCATAACCACAAGCAACACTTGTCACTCACCCGAGGGCTCATTGTATTGTACACTTCCCCAGTATCACCATGGCACCATGTTGCCTGCCAATCGAGTCACCCGGGAGAGATATGTGTTTGGGGTCAAGCTTGCGGTGTGCACACAAGTGACCGCGCGAAGTGTCATGCATCATGGTCTACGCCACACGGTCGCTTGGGTGCAGCCCGCAGCTCGCAGCTCGCAGCTCGCAGCTCGCAGCTCGCAACTCGTGTCTCGCGGCAAGTTTGACATCGTGCGGTGCTGGAATTGGCAGCATCCGGTGGGTGGTTACCCTTCGTTGGACACGCTACCTGATATCCGGTATCTGGTATCCGGTATCCGTAATGTACGCTGTTCCTCCTCGCGAGCCGAAAATTCTGGGACCGACGGGCAGATTCGTTTCTATTCGTCTTCGTTTTCGTTTTTCGTTTTCGTAGCAATCGAGCCTCAGACCCTCTAAAAACATACGAGACCGGGGCGTTCGTCCCGACTCACGACTCATTATGCGGTGTGATAATTGATTGACCTGTGTAAGCTTAAAAGCTCAGGAGCTTAGGGGTCAGGCGCAGGGGCGAGACGAGGAACTGGAGAGCCTGGGAGACGGGCGTAGACTGGTGAGTGGTGTGCGTGGTGCCTGGCGGGTCATTGACGACCGAATTGAGCAAATTGACCAAGTGGGCGCGTCTGTGGTCTTCGGTCTTCTTCGTGCGCAGATACGACCTTGCGCGTCCGGCCATGGCAATGGCAAGTGCATTGATGGTCGGGCAGGGAGAACCGTGCGTGTGAGAGGAGGTGAGGTGCAAAATGGGAGATGAGAGATGAGAGATGAGAGATGAGAGATGGGATGAGAGGCCGAGCCGCCGTCGACTTGATTGACGACACCGCCCGACCCAGACCCTCATCACTACGCGTTACGCCCGATGCCCGATCCTTGGCCCAGGCTGCAGGCGTGTGCGAACGAATGCCTACAGGATATTCAATCAGATGCGTCGGACTCTAGAGGGTACGTACACCAATCGCGAGGACGTAAATGGCCGGGGAGGACGGAGCGACTGTGAAGTTTGGACCAGTTACCAACCGCGACGTGTGCTGTATCGTCGTCCTCAGATTGGTGCACTGTGATATGATATGGGCGTGGTTTTTGTGTCGTCGTGGCTGCTGTTCGTCCCTGGAATCTGGACCTTGGACCCTGGATGGGTGAGAGACATATCATTAGGACGGTGTTGACCGCTGGCTAGATTCCACTGGTGTCAGTGCAGCAGCCTGTTGATAACCAGGAGGTTCGTAGCCACGAGGTGAGGACTCGGATAGGGCGCGAGGTTCGTAGCCATGAGTGCGCACCTGACCGTCCGCCGCCGGACCCAGATCTTCCGACCGTTCGAGCCACGTATCGTGGGTCCATTACTACGGTAACGCGAGATCACGCGTAACGCCCTGACTCCTGAGATACAGTATCCNCTTCCGACCGTTCGAGCCACGTATCGTGGGTCCATTACTACGGTAACGCGAGATCACGCGTAACGCCCTGACTCCTGAGATACAGTATCCAGACTGACAGAACGACCGAGCGTCGACGCGATTGGTGCATTATGATAAGTGCATATCCGACCGTCCCGGGTCGACGCATCTGATTCAATTTCGACTTCGGCTTTCGATTTTCCACGCCTGCGGCCTGGGCCAGGAACACTTGCGTCCCTGGCGGTTCCGAGTCGTATCTGACTTTTGACTGACTCCGAGCCGTCGGTAGCATGTATCCGCTGGCCAGCCACCCTTACACCATGCACCGTGCACCGTGCACCGTGCATGGACAATGATAACACGTAGGCCACGCCGATTGCAATATTAACGATGAGACGCATCTGCCGTCGAGGCCGTCGAGGCTGGGGAGACTTGGGTGGACCGTTGAATGGTTAGCTCCCTAGCTCCCTGGCTGTTGAACGTTGAACGAGCCATCCACCGCGAAATCACATTGACACGATACAGAGCTTGCGGATTGTGGATTGTAGCGTGTCGACCAGATGCGAGGGTGTGCGTCGTGATAAGCGTAGACTGCGACTGTGGTCTGCTCGTCCCTTGTCCCCTCTTGTCCTTGGATGCGCCAACGAGCCGACGAGCGAACGATATATGCCAGCGTAACTGTCGCCCGGTAGGCAGACTCTTGTATCACCGCAAGCGCAGCAGTAGCCATTGGCCCATGAGTGCGCACCTGACCACCATGACACCCGCCGCCCGACCCAGATCCTCCGACCGTTCGAGCCACGCACCGTGGGTCCATTGATATTACTACGGTACCGCGAGATTACGCGTTACGCCCTGACTCCTGAGATATGGAGACTGACAGAACGACCGAGCGTCGACGCGATTGGTGCATTATGATAAGTGCATCCTCCGACGGTCCCGGGTCGACGCATCTGATTCAATTTCGACTTCGGTTTTCGAGTTTCCACGCCTGCGGCCTGGGGCCTGGGCCAGGGACGCTGCATATGTCCCTGGCGGTTAGCCGTCGAACGAGCCAATCCGAGTCGTATCTGAGTATCTGACTTCTGACTTCTGCCTGACTCCGAGCTGTCGGTAGACGTCCGTAGCTTGTAGGTACCCGCTGGCTAGCTACCCTTGCACCGTGCACCGTGCATGGACGTAGACCACGATAACACGTAGGCCGCACCGATTGCAGCATCACTATCAGGACGCGTCTGCCGTAGAGGGTAGGGGACCTGGTGGAGCAATGGCTCGATGGTTCAACGTTCAACGGTAAGGTCCCTGGCTCCCTGGCGGTTGGACATTGGACGTTGAACGAGCCATCCATCGCGAAGTTGCACTGATCGCACTGATCGCATTGAACGCATTGATACAGAGCTTGGGGGTTGTGCATCGTGGATTGTGCGAGGTGAGGGCCTCCAGAAGCTATAAGTCAGGATGACCAAGTAGTAGTGTCGACGCGATTCACGTTGGTGTTGCTGCATGAGGGCACCCTCCGACCGTCGACACGGGGGCAGGGACGCGTATCGCCTGTGCAAGTGGACGCGTCCCTGGCGGTCGACCGGCGAACGAGCCAATGTCAATGGCATCTGATTGAGTCGTCGGTGCCCGCTGGCCAGCTTGAGTGCACCCTTGCACCCTCGCACCGTGCATTGACGATGACGATGTTAACGGGAACAGTATTGCAATATCACCATCAGGACGTGTCCGCCGCCGGTAGAGGAGGGTCTTTGGATCCAGGATCATCGTCAATGACTGTTAGATATGCGTGCGGTATTGTGATTGTAGGTGCGCTTGTGCTTGTGTTGTGTTCGCCAGCGGCCGCTCGTGGATCGCGACGCCACCAATAGTAAAGCTTCAAATCTTCCAAGCGCAGCGGGGGAGCATCAAGCTGGCACCATGGCCAGTTGCGCATCCAGGAGTCAGCACTGGGCACTGGGCACGTCCATGCATGCGACTGTCAGCTGTAACGTTGACACGTTAACACAAGCCGATGTTTACTCGGACTGCAATGAGCGCGCGAGGACGGGTACGCGCGCGACGTGACTAGGACGCGGGACGGGGGAAGCCGATTGGCTGCCACGGTGTACGATACGCAGGGTCGGGCCCAGAGCGTGTGCCTATCTTTGTGCGCGGGTAGCAGTAAGTAGTGCTGGGAGGCGGAGGGACGGTTGCGTCGCTACGTCGAAGGTCGAAGTCGAAGCAGGTGCAGTAGTGGGACGGAGCAGCGTAGTGAGAAGAGACGTGGCGTAGTGGGAAGAGACGTAGCGTACGAAGACGAAGCAGGAGACACGGAACAGAGTCAGCCTTGGGGGCACAATTTGTAGTTGGACTCGACATCCGTGCTTTGTGTGCAGCCAGGGACCTAGAACCAGGCACGGGACACTGCGATTGGCTGACGGGGGCTCGCCGCGGTGGTTGGTAGCAGCAGCGCGGGGACGCCATTGGCCGGGAGTGGGGGACGGGACTAGAACGCAGAGAGCCTCGACCGTCGCGGCGTCCAGCCCACGCAGACCAGACTCGCTCAGACGCAGCGCAAGGGCACACACGGCCAATAAAACCACTGCGCGACCCTCGACGAGTGCTCTCCCTTTCCGACCCCGCCTCCCGTCCTTGCACACACCAGTGCTCACCACCGTTCACTCCTACTATCACTGCTACGACGACGTCCTCCGCTATAGTAGAGCCGACGGCGATGATCGCCCTCGCCCCGTCGCACCCGCGCAAACGCCCGCGCGGGCTCTGGAAAGGCCGCCGAGACGCCGCCCCACGGCCCGCGGAGCCCGAACTGGGTTCGCACGCAGCCCATCTCGTCAACACCAGCGACGCGGACGACGACGACCTCCTCTCCGACGACGACGACTACCACCCGTCGGCACACGCACACGCACACAAGCGCGCGCGCCTCTCGAGCGACGACGAGACCCTCTGGCACGCGCACTCGCCGCACTCCCCGGGCTCGCACTCGCCCTCGCCCGCTTCCCATTCGCTCTCCCACTCGCCGGTCTCGCGCGAGGCGAGCGCCGCCCCTGAGGACGTGTCCCCCTTTGCCTTCCACGCCTACGATGCGCATGCGCACGCCGACGCCTACTATCATCATCATACCGACAAGTACACTGACGCCGACAAGTACTACAACGAGTTCCTGAACCTGACGCACCACACCGCCGCGATGCAGTTCCCGCCGCCGGACGCCCTCAAGGGCGCGAGCATCAACCGCACCGCCAAGGGCACCCAGCGCCTCACCAGCGACATCGAGGACTGGGAGAACCTCAAGCAGCTGTTCGCGCAGGCGTACGAGAGCTACGAATGTGAGTACCCCCGACACTTTTTGTTTGCGCTTTTCGCTTTTGAACTGCTACGGCGGGCTGGTGATTCTTTTGATCCTCGCTCCACCCACACGTTTTGTTATGGTTTATGGTTCATGGTTCATGTCTATGTCATGGTTTTATTTTGTGCCGGTGTCGATGACGTCCTCGCACGCATACATGCACTCTCTTTTGCTCCTCCCCCCTTTGCTCCCCCTTGGCCTCTCGCCCCCACACGTATACGCATCCCCCCCTCTCCCAGCCAGCGGAGGCCCCGGGTGCCTGGCTAAGCCGCTTTGACACACCCTCGCCCCTCGCCGCCCGGTCCAGACTCGCTCTCCATCAACCGACGGGTCGAGGCCCGCGGTGGGTTGATGGCGGAGGGCGGAGGGTGTGTGCAGGGCGTCGGGCGTCGAGCGCGGGTGCACCGACATTGCACCTCGGTCGTCGTCCCCGCACTCGTCCCCGCCTCCCCTCCCATATCTCCTACGCTTCACTACTCATCCTCTCTCGCTCCTGACCCCGCTAACGCTTTCCTCTCTCCTCTCTCGGCAGCCGACGACGTCTCGGACGCCCTGCCCCTCCTGCGCGCCGTCATCCGCGAGTGCCACCGCTTCCTGCTCGCGCACCCGGACCCGTCCGCGGTGTTCATGGAGGCGCACCCCGCGCGCGACTCGCGCTCGCCCGATGCGATGACGCCCACCGAGGAGCGGCTCCTGCGCGACTGGGCCGCCGACCCACATCCGTACGACTCTACCCCCACCGTCCACAATTACAACACCCACAGCAGCAGTAACAACACCCGCCGCAGCAGTAACAACACCCGCCGCAACTCCACCGCCACGACCGGAACGTACTTCACGCTCGCGCCGTCGCTGCACCGGCACCCGCGCGCGCGCAGCGGCACGGCGGACCCGCCCACCGCGTTCCACGCGATCTTCGGCACCGCGCTCTTCCTCATGGGCACGCTGATCTCCGCCGACGCGACGCTCGCGCTGCCCGACGAGCCGCACACGGCGTCGACGTACTGGCTCGCGGCGCTCGACGTGTTCGAGACGGGCGAGAACATGCCGTGCGTCGTTGATGGGCGGAGGGAGTTGCCGGAGGACTGGCGCATGGCGGTGAGTTGGGCGCGGACGTTGATTTGTATTGCCGATGAGAAGCTCGAGCATACCCTCCACCCGTCAAGGGGTAGGGATGGGGATGGGAGGGAGGGGGAGAGGCCGGCGGTGACGCCGACGCCACAGATCGACGCGGCGAACGGGTGGTGCGCGTACGCGCCGAGCGCGGGGCCGTTCAGCCAGAGCGAGCCGCGCTGGCCGAAGAGCTCGCCGTTCCACGCCATCGCGGCGACGCGCCCGCCGGTGACGCGGCGCATGTCGCTGTGGGCGGCGTCCGCGCACGACGTCTTGGTCCTGGCGATGGACCAGTTTAGCAGGGGCATTTTTCATATGCCGCACCCGCATTACCCGCACACGCATAACCCGACGGGGCTGCAGCTGGAGGTGGAGGCGCCGTTCGTGGAGGGGCGCGGGCAGGGGTTCGAGAGGGCGTTTCAGGAGAGGCGGTATACAAGGACGGGGGAGAGTCCGGGGATGGGTGGGGTGAGGGGGGTGAGGGGGCCTGGTGGGATGAGGGGGCCGGGTGGGATGCGCGGGCCCGGTAACATAACACTCGGTGGTGGTGGCGCCATGTCCACACAACAGCAGAAAGCACGCAAAACCATCGGCTTCTCCCGACCCAAAGAGCTCTTCACCATCGCCTCCGAAGTGCTCGCCGTCGCCGAACGGCTGCCCAAAGCATCCCAGCGGGAGTACTGGGCCACCCAGGCCGATAGTGTTTTCAACCAGATGAAGATGGAGGCGGACATGGATGTTTCGAGGGCTGCGGTGAATGCGGCGAGGGGGCGGTGTTGGTTGGTTGTGGGGGAGGCGAGGGCGGAGGGGATCGAGGTTGCGCTTGAGAGGGGGGAGGGTGGGGGGGAGGGGATGGGTGGGGAGGGAGGGGAGGGAGGGGGACATGATCTCAATTCGCTGTTGCATGGGCCGGCGGCGGAGGACGCAAGGGAGGGGCTGATGATGGCGGTGACGTTCTTCGAGCGCGCCAAGGGCGGAGCCAAAGCCCGCTATCCCTCTGCGCGCGGCCATGGTCAAAGTGGAAAGCAACATCAACACGGGGGACAAGACGACGAGCTGGGCCCGCTGCTCGCAGAGGCGCTGCTCACGCTCGCGAACGTGACGGCGGACGAGGGGAGGCGGGAGGCGTTGTATGCGCGGGCGGTGGCGGAGGACCCGGAGATTGAGTTGGATCCGATCGAGGTTGATGAGGAGGAGGATGAAGAGGCGAAGCGTGAACAACATGAACATCCTGGACGTGAGCAGGGACAGGGACAAGGGCAGGGACAGGTGGGGCCTACCCCACCTGCGAACGGGGCGCAGCCTGCAAGTGCGAACGGGGCTGGCAATATCAACGGAGCGAACGGCGCGTTCACGAACGACGGCGGCGCGCACGAGTTCCACCGCGGTGGCGCGCATCTGCAGGTGCCGTTTGAGGTGTCGCCGGGTGTGTTCATGGCGCGGGCCCGGACGACGACGAGGACGGCGGAGACGGCGGCGGGGGCGGCTGGAGTGGGGACAGGAATGGGGGCGGGGGTGGGGACAGATACGATGGGGACGGTGGATGAGGATGTGCGGATGGACGAGAGTTGAGTTTAGAAGTTGATGATGCATGATGCCGTCCCGTCTTCAACGTCCGATGTTGAGGGTCTTTGCTCAAACGCAAATGCCAACGCAAACGCTAGACGCAAACGCAAACGCAAACGCCAACGCAAACGCAAACGTCAACGTCATACCGGTTCAATGGTCAATGCAAGCCTCATGGGATGTCGACGACGCTTGTTCGAAATGGTCGACGCTTGGATGAAATGGACCTGTTCGACCGCGAGCTGTACACCACACCGGCCGCCATCATGCGTCGGTGCGTCGAAGTCGAATTCCGCACGCGACCCGCGACGCTGGGCCAAGGCCTGCCCGAGCAAGATTTCGGACATCGATACATCTCGCATCTGCATCTGCATGTGCACCCCGCACTTTATTCCACATTCCGCACGCCGCACTTCGTGACGCCTCTCACACTCGTCACACCACACCTCGCACAATCACCTCGCACAATCACCTCGCACAACCACCCCGCACGCCTCACCCCACGCCTCGCACAACCACCCCGCTTTCCCTCTCCATTTCGGGTTTTACGCCGCCTCTCGCCTCACCGCACTGTCACAATACAATCATCAACACATCTTGTCGCATTATCATTATCTGTCATATCTTGCACTGCTGGTCTCACTCTCATCTCATCGCTTGCTCTCTCATCTCTCATCTCTCGTCTTTCTTGTTCTCTGTTATCTTTTCTTGCGCTCTCTCTCTTCTTGTCGGCCACAAAGGTCAGGTCCGAACGTACTTATACATATACTTAGATACAGCACGCGTACTGAGGAGCCAGGACAGTTCGGGGCGCTCTGGGCAGGGGTCTCCATACACTACACGCTATACGCTATACACGGCTTGGGTATCGTAGGACGAGGACACCATGACGACGACGACGAGGACGACCTGTTGTATCCATAGCCGTTGCTTGCTCTCTGGGCATAATGCAAAATGTAATGCATAAACATAAAGAACTGTCAGCTGAGTGGGTCCTGCTCTCTGTTGGTGTTATGGCCAGTGAGTACGGCAGGACCCAGTGGATAACCGTATCGTGGGTTGTGCGTATCGAAAATGACCGATGCATTGATGAGGTCCCAGGCCGATTCACATGCAGAACAGGACTTGTGTCATTGAGTGCTCGTCCCTCAGGCACAATGGGATGATCTTCGTGAACGATTTCACATCTATTCTATATACTTCTTCATCGCGACATTTTTTTGCGCTGACCATGGGGTCCTTTGACCTAAATCGCCTGTCTACGTGGGATAAATTACCGTACGCCGTACACTGATTACTGATTACTGAAGCTCGAAGCTCGAAGCATCGCGATCTACGCGTCTTCCGAATCCGAGTCGCTGACTTCCCATGGGTACTGCATCCCGTACGGCACCTCCTCCTGGGTCCACACATCCGCGCCGCCCACGCGGGACGTCCCGTCCCACTCGACCGCGCCGACGACCCCGCGGGACGTCCCGTCCCACTCGACCGCGCCGACGACCCCGCGCAGCGCCTCCACGTCGTCCTCAGTTACATTATAGCAGCCCCTCAGCACGAGCACGCGCACCGCGCACCCGCGCGCCGCCCTCTGCGCAAGACGCTCGCGGAGCAGCGCGAGGTGCATGGTGTCCGCGCGGCGGCGGCGCGGCAGCGCGCGCGGGAAGTGCACGGCGCGCAGGACGAGCGTGCGCAGCGCGGGCAGGAACGGCGCGGGGCGGAAGGGGTGCGTGGGGTACACCAGCGCGAGCAGCGCGCGCGTCGTCCAGCCGTGCACGGCGAGCGTGTGCAGGGGCGCGCAGCCGGTGAGCGCGCGCCGCAGGTCGGTCGCGAGCGTGTAGGGGCGCAGGGGCCCGAGGTGCAGGGTCTCGAGGTGCGGGAAGCGCAGGTCCTCGAGCACGTCTTCGGCGAGGACGGACCATTGGAGGCGGCGCGCGTCGGTGTCGGCGTCTGTGCTGCTGGAGGAGGGGGAGAGCGCGAAGCGCGCGGTGACCTTGGGCGGCGGGTGGGTGAGGTCGGAGGTGGGAGGGAGCGCTTCTGTCCATGCCGCCATGGTCACTGCGTCCGAGTCGAGGCGGAGGAGGAACGAGCGGATGGGGTAGGTTTCAAGGGGGTGGAGGTCCGTGCGGCCGCACAGCGGCTTCGCGAGGAGCGGCGTGACGGCCTGCACGTCCAAGTCATCATCTGCGAGGAAGTCGAGGTGGAGGGTGGTGGAGGGCGGGAGGCGCAGTTGGTTGAACAGCCACAGGCCTGGAAGAGGGAGCGCTTCGAGGGTGAGAGAACGTAAGTGTGGTAGTGACACCACCGGCGACGCAGTTGGCATGACGGGATGGCAGGATGGCTCAGCAGGTTGCGCGTCCGAGAGGACGAGCTGCTCGAGGTTGCTTACCGCAGACAGAGCCGATAACAATTTCGTGTTGAACGTCCACACTCCGCCTTCCTGGACCAGCAGCTGTGCGTGAGTGACCTCCAAGACCCTTAGATTGGACGGGAGCGGTACGGTCCATCGGTGCAGCGAGTCATTTAGATGAAGCGAATGTAGCCGGGTGAGGTTGCTGGCCTGCAGCAGCGTGAGGGTGGGTACGATCTGCTCGCTGCGCTTGGCTGGCGATAGAGGGCAGATGTCGAGGGCGAGGGAGCGTAATTGAGGCGCCGGTCGACCTAGCCATGTCATACCAGAGACAAACGTGCGGGACCACGGGGTTGAGACAATCTCTAGTCGATGGATGCGATGCAGCTCCTCCATGGTCACAGCGAGCCGCTCGTGTGCACGCGCGACGGTGTCGCGTGCCGCACCGGGTTGATCGTGCAGAGTAACATGGCACACGACGTCCAGCGGTAGCTGCGCAGAGCGGTGGAACATCGCACGCGCGATGCGTGCGTTCAGGACGGTAACGCGGGTCCACAGGGCGGGGAAGGCGAGGGCTACAGAACGCCATCTCCGGCACACGTGGGTCACCGCCATCCATGAGTTCCATTCAAGGGTATCGCCACATTTGCGCCTTCTTGGGCAGCTATGAGAGTAGATCAGGAAGACCTCTTGCAGGAGCTCAGAGGGGAGACGTAGAGCTGAGGCAGGACGCGGGGACGGGGGATGCAGGTGGACTTCGACGTGAAGATAGTGTGTCTTGGTAGGCACTATCTTGGCCGAGGGATTTGGAAGGAATTTTAGCAGGTCGTTCCTTACACCCGTGTGAGGTGTCATCGCGGGCTCGAACGCTACCATAGCCATCTGCATTAAACATCATCAGCATTGTACATGCGACCGTGTGAGACTATATACCTGAGCTGCAAAGTTGAGGTAGTGTGTAAAAGTTGAATTGAATGAGCGCAATCGCTGTGACACGACGCACGACGCTAAGTGATATGAAGGGGCAAACGTCGGGCTTGACCATAAATATATCTGCGGTACAGATATATGTAGGTGCCCTTTGTACGTGGCCGCGGTGAATCACGGAACCAGTGCCAGTCGCCCGCAATTGTCCCGCACATTCTGGGATTCTGCAAGATACTCAGGCAAATAGTGCTCGGAATCGGTAGCGGTTTCATTGGGTGATGTTTAAACGTTGAACTCTAGGTTATCGTGTGCGGCGTCAGGTGGTACCGGGAGGGTCTAGATGGGCGATACCGCTATACAGATACCGCACAGCGCTTGAGGTAATGAGAACGTCAGTCCCCTCATGGCTCTCTGCATCAGCCAAGTGTCAGGAAAACTTCCCAGGTGAGTGCAGAAATCGCTCACTGAGTGCATTTTGCATCGCTCAGAGTGGAGGGTGGGGCATGAGAGGTAAGCTGCACCAGGAGAGTAACGACCGATTTGACCTCTCACAAAACTTGGTCATGGCGAGAATACGTGATGTCTTGTAGGTGCACCAATGGCACAATTAGAGATTTACCTTGGCTCGCAAGACTGTTGATCACTTGGGAAGCTACGGAGTAGTTCCCTGCGATCGAAAGGTACCACTGCCACGGTTAGTTCAGCGTTATTAAGAGGCAGTGGGCAGCATGCATTTCTGTATCGTATCAGAAGCTCCGAGGATGAGACGCGAAGAAACAGATATTCTTTGTTGACTGCTTCAGGGAGACGAATTAGCAAAGACGTGTGCGCCTATGGACCTTCATTGCCAGTAAAGTCAGTAAAGTAAGTGTGAGATTGAAAGGTGTGAGATAAGCACTCGTCTGAGCTCGGATAACCAAGCAGCTGCTGCTGGTGGCGGGAGGCGGGAGTCAAAAAAGGTCAAAAACAGCGCTAGGCGCATCAATCACTGATACCAGTATTCTCCCACGGTTGGTGGAAGACTCGTGTTCATGCAGACTCAAGCGCAACGTTCACCGTGACTGAATCGCTTCGCTCGATACTCATCCATTATTGGAAGATAACAATCAGTATCAGAGAGGTTGGTCGTCTTTCGTTCTTCATTACCGACTTTTGGTTGGATCGCTGAATGCACGGGACGATCACGTATCCAATGCATGGTTCATGTTCTACATACCATGATCACCAGCGTGCTGGGTCTCAGTGGCCTCCTGTAACCGCTATAATCGCTCTATCTTTCGTTATGTATGACCTATGATCTAACACCCTAGCAGATCCTCTCAGCAAGGTCGGGAGGAAGTTGGCAGCATGTCTACACCTCTACGAGTGTCGGGAGCGGTCCCGCAAAGCTCTGGCCGCTTGGCGGAGGTCCTCCAATCGATCCTACAGTCGCACACGAGCTTCCAGTCACTCGCTTATGTTAGTGAAAGACCTGTCGCGTGCGTCGAATTTGTTTTGAGACTGTGACAACTCGTTAGTGATGCTATATATCTTGCTTCTTACAGCCTCAATTTTTCCCGTTTGGATGTGAGTGAATTCAACATAGAACCCTCCTATAGATATCGCTGTTAAAAATAGCTTTTTTCGAAGTTAGGAGAGATAGAAAATACCCTGCAATGCTTCGTTCGCGAAGTTCGAGCTTGTCAGAATGTTTACAGTTCCATCATGCGGCTACCTTCCGACGTCATGGCAATCATCTTTGGGATACTGCAAGAACCTATGTTGGAATTAGAAGATCAGACGATCACCCGGGGAGGCTCTCATATTTCATCCAGGTCTCCCTCTTGGCACTGGTTGAACACGACATGGGTCTGCCATTATTGGCGCACCGTTGCCCTTTCTTCCCCCTCTTTATGGATCCCCATTCTCATTGATACATCCAAAAACTCGAGTGGTCTAGTGCATGCATCGTTGGTCCGTTCCCGCAGCGCTCCTCTCACAATGCACATACGCAGTCCCGGACCGCCCGAACATTCGCAGATTCTGTCGGAAGCACTTTCGCACCTTGCACGCGTGCAAGAGTTGTACCTATCCGGCATGATTATTTCTCCCACCGTGCCTCGGCTACTCATGGAAACCGAAGTGCTTCATTTGACGACATTGGCGATACAATGCAGCTTCACGCAAGACTGGAGCCGTTCTCTCCCCCCTCTTTTCGCAAGAAACACCCCTGCTTTACGACACTTGTCGATTCGATCCTACACCGATTTTCACGAGTGCAATTTCCGCAACCTCAAGCAGCTGCATCTCGATTCGCAGCGCTTTGAATCGGTCGCACACCTACACTCGCTGATTGATATGCTGGATGGGAGTCCTACTCTCGAATGTCTCATGTTTATATCCCTTTCTATCGTTGAGCATGCAGCCCAGCGGGCGTCTTTCCGGGAAAGCCGTGTTTGTTCGCTTCCTATGCTCCAAAGGCTCTCATTCGAGAAGACCAAGCTCAGATACGCCTACTCTTTGTTGGCATTTCTGCATCTTCCCTCAGCTCTCTCAGTGTTAATCGACGGAACCTCTAAATTTGAAGACTTTGATATCATCTTCAAGCTTCCTTCATCCAGGACGGGACTTAGCACGAAGAAGGTTTTTCTCCAGTTCTTCCAACACTATTGTGCTGTCTCCTGTGTAGGAGATTCCTCTGGCTACCGATTAGGGCAAATTACCATTTATAACGAGGAAGAATTCGAACAATTCTCCAGAGTTCTGGCAATTGCCATGGCAGACACCGAGGAGCTTTGGGTCACCTGCGACGACACGAAGTTTCGCTCGGACATCCTGCAGCGGGAATTTGGTCGTATGTTAAGAGGGGCCATACATTTGAAGAAGCTAGTCGTAGACGCGTCACCTAACTACTCATTGGGCGCCGGCAAGGAGGCCTTGAGTTGATTAATCGCGCTGAATGGCACATATCCCGAGGGCGATATCCTCTCCATTCCCTGTCCATGCTTGCACGAGCTGCACGTTTGTATCGATCTCATTGGCGAGCAGTGGACTACGCTTCTTGAGGGGCTGAAGGCTAGACAACTTCGAGGGCAACCTCTAGCAGTTCTGCGAATCTACTCATCCCCATGGGAAGCACCATGGGGAGATGTCATTGTTGGCATCCAGGGACCTGTGGATCCGGCTCGGCGCGTCGTTTTTGAGGAACGGAAAAGTCTCGCGCTCGCCGAGCTCTACCCGCTTGTCATGGATCCACAGTTCAAAGAAACCGCGGAATCGTTCCCTATTCCCCGGCTGCCCTCCGTATGTACAGTTCAAAGTGGACGACGGTGGAAAAGCCCTCCCTGGACTATCGCTTTATCCGCCGGAGACTTGCCGTTTGTGATTCCTGCGATCCCCGATGACGACTCTGATTTGGACCTATTTTTCTGATCCAGCTACGCAGTTGCATCGCAATGACCTGTTTCTTGTTTTGGGGACGCCACAATCGGATATATGGATAATGCCCAGTTGCCTGCTATATTTGCTATACGAGCCTTAAACAGCAAAACACCTTTGCAAACCAGGTCATCGCACCCGTATTTGCACTACCTCACTAATGCCAATATCCAGGACGCCTGTCACGTATCGGTTACTTCATGTCCTCCTGGCTGACCACATGTTCACCCTTCACAGGAAGTAGTTGCGCCAATCTATACGCTCGTCTGTGGATTCTGTGCGCCGGCTGTGCCTGCGGAGATGACAACACATAATCTGATGGCTTGTACAACCATTATAGCTTTTCATTCGTCTTGAGTGTTGCTGATTACTGTACAGGACTACATCGAACGGAGACGTGAGGCAGTACTAATACTGTATGAACCTAATGCTTCTATACAGCCAAACGATCTATCTATCTTTCCATCCATCCATCATGTGAGTTACTCCCGACTCCTCCTGGATGAGCCATAACCGAATAGAACTAAAGTGCACCATGATTTGTCTAGCCTATAAAGATTCTCCCAGCTATAGGTGAGCTGACAAGAGATTATACTGCCTTCCATCCCTGAAATGATTGCAAGGACCCTTGTCGTCGCTGTCGCTGTCGTATCCGTATTTGCGGCACATATCAACGCACTCGGTGAAGGTGATATCGCTGGGTACGTCACGTTATTTGTTCAGAGTACGATAAGCTCATAATTTATTTGTCTTTGTGCTAGTGTTTCTGCAGCTCCACCAGCGGCTTTAGCTGAAATGCCCGAACCAGAGACTTGCAGCGGCGTATGCGACGCAGGTTCCACAGAGTGCGGCTCGTCGTGCGCTTGCAAATACAAGTATTATTATCGTGTCAGAGCCGTCTGTCAGGCTATCTATACCTGTCAGTGACATCAACGTGCGTATTCAGTGGTTTTTCTTTCGTGTGCTACCGAAACTGAAGTTCGTCCCCAGACGCAGTATATAACTCGATAGTCAACAGTTTCTTTCTCCAAAGCGTGTATCAGTAAATCATACGGATCGAATGGACCTACGAGTGACGAAACTACTGTTCTAGATCCTGCACTGGGCTGCAGCTTCTCTACCCGTCTGACGGTATGTGTCTAGCGTTGACGGTATCAGACCCCAACTATACACTTCCGCGGTTCAATTTCTTATAGGTTATCGTAGGAGATAAACAGACCGGCCTTCTCTGAGGTCATTGAGCTTGGGTGTCAACTATCTCGTAGTGCCGAACACATTCGGAGCGAGAACTGAGTGTCTCACTCAGGCTCCTGGGTTGACGGTCAAGATGCACCGCACTTAGGATTTCCGTGATTAATGATGCCTCGGATACTCGGCATCATGCACTGTGCGCTCAACTACTAGATTACCACCTGTTCAAACGCCGTCACAGAGCAGCTGCGGCTCGACACACGTTGTGCGCGAATCACCTATTATTACACCGGCTGCTGGCCTCGTTATTATATCGCTGATTGAGTTTGTAGGTGGCGCATCTTTACCGGCGAGTACTGTCCGTTCTCTCTGCCTGCTTTGCAACAATGCATAAGCATAATCGAGTTTGGGCAAAATACGAGAACATACCCTCGCTAACCGTTCGCCCTCGCTACGACTAAGTTGGAACAGGTGCTATCACTCCTTTGAATGTGCTTGAAGTTCTTTTTAACTAATTATCTGCTCGTATTCAATCACGGCGAAAGCTACTAGATAACTGGGCGATGAACGATTGGAGGGCCTATAGTATCCCATCATCATATGCACAATGATTCATCATGATATGGGAGCCTATACTTATCCCAACATTGGGTAGGAATCAAATTCTGTCAGACCCCGCAGCAATTTGCGAGTACAAAGAGACCTAAACCTACCCGTCCGAAAGACTTTAGAGGCACCAATTCCCCTCGACCTTCATACATTCTACCCTGAACACCCCCTTCTACACTCTAGGATGGTTTTTCGGATGATCCAAGTGTTTTCTGTTATCATCTTCGGCTCAGCTTTGATTGCTCAAGTCATCGCCGCACCCAGCGAGATTGCTCGGAGCGAAGATGCAGTTGCTCCCCCTGAAGAGTCGGTTATTTCCTCTGAAGTGTACGTGCATGTCCCCTAGTGCGCTATACCAATGACTTATTTTCTCTGTACTCACATTCCAGCGCTCCCCCGACGACAACTTTGGCGGGGCTTCTTGGACCAGAGCCTGACCGAGCGCCAGGATGTAACGAGGCATGCGCGGCCGGCTCTACTTGCCTCTACCCTTGCTATTGTAGATACCAATACTCGAGTTGCGTCGACGATTACTGCTTCGATATCTATACCTGTCAACCTTAGCGAGAACAACAACCGGGGTGCGTATTCAAGTTGAACATATTCACCTTCTAGGCATCAGCACTCAAACTCATACGCCTAGACTATACCGGCCCGAACATACCAATCGACTACCCACTATCTAGCACGAAATATTCGAGAAATCAATTGAAAATTATAACTTGTCTTCAGAGCTTGAGAAATCTTGGCTGCGTAATGCGAACTCCATGTATACAATATTACTGTAGGTGCTTGATATGACCATCTGACGTCATCACGTCTCTGACATTTCTTCCCAAATCACAGTGGGTAGGCTGGTAAGATTAGTGCACTTGTATAGGTTCAGTCTGCCACTTCATGTCACGGCTTTTGTAAGGGGGCTCTACGCAACCTACCTGTTAGGTCCCAGTGTATACTTACATAAATCTGTGCTCAAGTTGCCCGACGCCGAGTTGTCAACTAGTAGCGCCTACTAGCGCTCATTCTTGCTCAATGACTATGATAAGCTATCCTGATAGTTCGAACTATATCCTACTTGGTCTCGCATGAACACTGCAGATATCTCAATGCGCACTGAAACCGTTGTGTCTCATCTCTCAGTTCCCTTGAATGTACTCGGGGATCAGCAGAAAGTACTTGCGGAGGCGATAGTAGATCGTCCAACCGGTCTTCCATCTAACGACTCGACAAGATCGTTTTGGATGACAGAGCCATGGGCGAACCCTTCTTCAAGAGAGCTTGATGGCGAAGGAGCTCTGCCCGAGGGAGCAGACATCTGTATCATCGGGTCCGGCATATCCGGCGTGTCAGTAGCCTATCATTTGGCAACAAAACTCGCAGAAGAACCTGGAACTGCGCTATCAAATCCGTTGAGAGTTGTCATACTGGATGCACGGGAATTCTGTGCGCATTTTGAGCTGAATCCCCATCCAGACCATTAGCTTATAACACTGCTTCTCAGGCTCTGGAGCTACCGGTACGCAGGTATCATCGGCTTAGTTGGTTGATCTAATCACTTGTCTCTACCCAGGTCGGAACGGTGGGCACCTCACCGCCTCTTATTTCGAAGGTTTTGTCCACAGTAGTCATTTGCATGGAGAAGACGATGCTTTGCGTGAGCTGTACATCCAAAAATACACCGTTGAAGAGATTCTGAAGGTCCTCCGAGCAAGCGGCCATGAAGCGGATGTTGACCTTGTTTCGGGCGGGCATATAGACTTGTACTTCACGGAACCAGAAGTCATTGCTGCAAAGGCTGATTACGACGCCGCACGGGCTGCAGGAGCTGATATGCGAAATGTGGACTGGCTCGGAGAAGACGAGGTTTTCAAGGTAAGCGCATCCGATGCAAGCCATCACTTTGTATAGGCTTTTGATACTTACATCAATGCATGTCTGATTCTCAGGAATATGGGGCGGATTATGCTGGAGTACGGTTCCCAGGTCATAATCTCTGGCCTCTGAAACTCGTCGGGACGTTATATGATATCGCGAGCAAGAAGACCTCTGCGATTTCTCTCGGCTTGCATACACGCACTCCTGTCACCGCCATCTCCCCAGTCACCCGCTCGAGTGCTTCTAATCATCGCTGGTCCGTTAGCACACCAAAAGGAAATATGGCATGCAACTACATAGTCCACGCGACGAACGCCTACGTCTCTCACCTCCTGCCGCACATGCAAGGCTCTGCGGGAGTAATCCCTACGCGCGGGCAGGTTATTGCATTGCGTGCGAACGCTCCTCTTGAAACTATCAGCAAGGTATCGTGGGCAGGTAACGAGGGTTTTGAGTACTGGTTTCCTCGACCTGTGAAGGCTATTGAAGAGCATCCTCTAATTATTCTTGGTGGTGGGCGCGAACTGAGGAAGCCGCTCTATGAATTATATGAGACGGACGATTCAGTAGTCGACGCGGATATCTCAATCGCACTGCAAAGATTTTTGCCCTGTGTCTTTCCCAAATATTACCAAAAAGATCGAGAGCCGGAGATGGAATGGGTAAGGAATAGAGGTCATGTCAGAATTGACGTCCTTACTTACCTTGTTTCAAATATTCGCAGACCGGGATCATGGGGTTCACGAAGACAGGAGATCCATTCGTAAGCATACCGAGCTACTGAGATAATTAATCATATATTTATCAATACCAGGTGGGTCCAGTGGTAGATTCTTCCAATCCTGATTCTAGGGCGTATGATGGGCAATACGTCCTGGCTGGGTATTCTGGGCACGGAATGCCTCGTGCTTTTGCATGGTACGTCGAGTTGTCTCTAAAAGTCATCAGTTGCACTAGACTGACATGAAGTACTGCAGTGCCGAGGCCGTTGCTGGGATGTTAGCCCAGGAGATCACTGGGAAGAAATGGGAGGTCCCACCGTGGCTACCGTTGCATTATTTGACCAAGAAGTTCATATAGACATTCAGAGGGCTTATGATACAATCGTAGGTAGACTACAGCAGCAGAACCTATTGAGATACACAGTCTCAGGGAAGAGAAACATAGCGATACTCAGTCCATCAAGATCATAAACAAGGGGCCGTGGAGGGGACAAAACGATGTTCAAGACCTAGTCCGTAGTGTTGTTTCTATAGAGTCGGAGAACAGAAGCGAGACTTGGAGTCAGGCAGGCATTATCAGCGGATAGTTGAGTATCATCCCTGTCCCAGTCACAGGAGCATGCCCAACAGAGAACGTCGTTTCGTTTAAGGTACATGTCTCGAGAGAAGGGAAGATGGTTCTCAACGTCGTCCACATGTGATCTTGTTCTGTGGGACGAATACGACGGCAAAGGGAGTGCCTATATTCGGAGTCTAGCCCACGCAAAGCCCTCCTGTGCATAGCTTGTCTGTGGATATGATCATGGAAAAACGCTCGCTCATCTAGCTCCCCGAGGAACTCCTCGCTTGGAAAATGTGGAGGCTCCATCATGTCGGGTGACCGGGGTTTCCGGAACGGAAACGCCTTGTGTTGTTTTCCGACGACATGCAGCTCCCGTAGAGATAGTACGCTGCGGAACGCCGTGCGCCAAGCATCCATTTTGTCGGAGGCAAATAGCGACCTTGAATGGACACCAACGCAAACATTGAGCAGTTGGATGCCAGAGATAGGGATCTGGTCGATGAATGTGGGCAGGGTCTCTAAATGATGGTCGTGGCGGATCGTCATAGTGAGAGTCCTTTCTAGTGGTGCATCTGGCACCGGAAGGCCGTCTTTGTGCTCAAACGATGACCAAGCAACCAATCGAGTCTCAGAGAGACCGGAGCTCTCGTCCAGAGCAAAGCTCAAAAATTGTTTTGCAGAGCTTGCGGTGGGATCGTCAGATAGCCTCGAGGATATTACGGGGGCAAGCAGGACGAGTGCAATGGCGCTGGTAACCACGCATTTGATCCTGAGGTCAACGAGGTTAGGCACGATGACATTAGAGAGGAAGACAGCGGTTCTCGAGGCAGACCCGACAAGAGCCAACCGCCGAAGCCTCGACAACGTGATAGCATGTTTCACTTCGGGAAGGCAATCTTCGTTGGGTGGGAAAGCGGGAAGCAACCCTTCGAGGCTAAGACTCTCTAGAAGAGGGAGCCCGTTAAGAACGCCGAGTACCTGGTGGAGGGGTCGTGGCGTCCGGTTAAACTGCGATATGTCGAGCTCGCGCAGTGTCTTGGGGAATGCACTCTCCTCCCAAACCAATCCAGCATAGGACGCGACTCGCATGCGCTCCAGCCGCGGGATACCCTGAAAGCCAAAGATTTCGGAGATACGCATTTCTGTACGGTATAGGTATATTCGAAGGTCCAACTCGCGCAGATTTGGTGCCGGCGTTCCGGCGAGTAGTAGATGCGACGAAAGAACAAGTCTAAGGGTCTCCGTGTGGTACATCTCGCGAATAACGAGGCGGATAAACTCTTCACTTTCATTTGCGAGTGAGTGAAAGGAAAGTGGGGCCTGTCGAGAACGTAGTACCATTTGTTTCGTACGCTCAAGCCTCGCGTCATGTATTGAGACTTCGATGTCGGCCCATAGTGGTGCACATTCTAACGCCACTTCGCGGAAGTGGCGACAGACGTGAGTAATTTGAAGCCATTGATACGGTCTTTCTCCGCGTCGCGTGGATGCATCGCGGTAGATGAGTAAGATCACGCTGAGCAGTTCTGGTGGTAAGCGCAGGATCGGCGCACTGTCAGGGGAGTTTCTTCCTGGGTAGATGCGCCATTCGTTGTCAGTGTATTTGAAGGTTTTTCTATTCTCTTTGGCGCGATACAGTCCTGTAGTCATATTGCTACGGAAAAAGAGGCCAGTGTTAATATACAGCATGAGAACTAATTGATAGCTTCGTACCCCTGGATGTGTGTCACGGCAGCCACGACGAGGAAAACGCGACTCTTGAGCTCTTGCTAGTGGTGCGGTCTGCAACGAGAGGGGTAGAGGGGAAGGAGCAAAGGTCGAGGATGGCTGTTGCAGTAGGAAATGGCGGTACAAACCGAATACAAGCATGGCCTTTTGGCAGTGCCAGCGAGCGCAAAATGCCGCGAAACATGACCTCATGTTGTAACCCAAGTATCATGTCTCGCAGAGCACCTTCGTTGGCACTCAGCCATACTCAATACCTGTTCCTTGTTAGCAATGTCCTGGCGTCGTAGGAGATGTATATCTCAAGGATAGTGGACGCTATAGTATTATCAGTGGTGGAATTGTACTGATGCGAACTTTACTAGGGCGCCTAACATTATCACGTGCCTCTCACCTGGCTTTTCTCAGTTCTGCAGTCGGGACTCGGCTGTCAACGTTCTGCCCATCCGAGCACTGAACGTCGACCACCACGTACGACGACATCTTCTTTTCTATGCTAACCTCTGCCAGATGACCATTCTACAGATATCTTCATCATGCGCTGGGTTGTGACCGGTGGGGCAGGCTTTATCGGCAGCCATTTCGTTCGCACAGCCGTATCCGAGGGCTGGGCGGATCATATTGTGGTCCTCGATGCACTGACCTATGCGGGGAACCTCGAAAACCTGGATCCTATTGGTTACAAGGACGGCTGGGAGTTTGTACGGGGCGACATATGCAATCGTGAAGACGTCGAGGCAGCAATTGGCGAGGGCGCAGACGCTATCTTTCACTTCGCCGCCGAGTCACATGTGGACCGGTCGATTCTCAGCGCAGCAGACTTCGTGCGCACAAACGTCTTAGGCACTCAAGTACTGCTCGATGTGGCGCGACACCGAGGGGTGAAGCGATTTGTTCACATATCGACTGACGAAGTGTACGGCTCGCTGGCTCTGGACGATCCATCGCGGTTCACGGAGACGACATCGCTAAACCCGACATCACCATATGCCGCATCGAAGGCGAGTTCTGACCATATGGTACTGGCCGCACACCGAACGCATGGGCTGGACGTAGTAATCACCCGGTGCAGCAACAACTACGGTCCATACCAGTTCCCCGAGAAACTTATCCCACTATTCATCACAAACGCGCTGGATGGGAAGGTGCTGCCGTTATACGGAGACGGACGGAACGTGCGGGACTGGGTACACGTTGATGACCATGTGAGGGGTGTGCGACTGGCTTGGGAGCGAGGACAAAGTGGGGCAGTGTACAACCTCGGAGGTAACTGCGAACGCGCGAACAGGGATCTTGCGGGGTTGATCGTCAAGGAGCTCAACGTCGATCCTGAACTTCTACAGCGCGTTGCGGACCGCCCAGCTCACGACTTGCGCTACGCCATGGACGCGACGCGGGCAAAAGAGGATCTTGGCTGGACACCTGGTCCGAGTATTGACGAACGCCTGCCTGATGTCATTGTTTGGTACCGCGAGCATCGTGAATGGTGGCAAAGCATCAAGACCGGCGCATATCGTGATTATTACGAGCGCATGTACGGTCAGCGAGGGGCGTAACCGACAGCAAGTCGCTACGAGTGGACCCGTATGTGTTCCCAATATCGCACCTTGATATAATCTTGCAGCTAATTCTGCGTGCTTTCTAGCCTCTCACATACCAAACAAACATAGCTCATACCACTCTCGATACCTGGACGATTAGAACCTAAACTTGACACTAAAATTGTCCAGCCATGAAGTATCTCGGGTGTTCGTATACTCCCTCTACTGCCTGTAGAATAATTCGAACGCCAGTTATGGAATTGGCTGTTCACAGAAACGACCTTTGTGTCCTGTGGGAAATCCCAAATATGCCAAGCGTCCGAGACCATGCTGCTGAGCACTCCGACAATGTGTCCCTCGTGCCAGAGGTTCCTGATGCCTGCTAGTTCTACGCCTACGCAACCCTATCCCTAGCTTTCATGCATCATGGTAGCATCCTATATGACTCCTGCAGTCTTTTTCGAGGAACAGGTGCACCTATCTTGACCAATAATGGTTGACCACGTTATGTGATCATCGACGGTCGGAGTGTTTCTGGACGTGCATCCCTCTCTAGCCTCTGCCGCCGCTAATAAATGGCCGAGACCGCTGTCGCTGCACTTGCGGTCTCATCTCTCTAGAGGTTGCGCTAATGTGCACATTGTGTGTAGATATAGGTATAGTGATGTGATGCCTTCACATCCAAAAACAAAGATGGTATCCATATACGCGCAGCGATTCGACAAGTATACACAGCGTGAAGAGCAAAATAATAGCTGTAACTTAAGAGAAAGACGAAAGCATAGTGGACATATGTCATGACGCCTCCTCTTCCAGGAGGGGTCTACTCGGATGAATAGAGTGCGGCACCTCCGTGCTGGCATCATGGTCGACGATATCAATGTGAAATGAAGGGACTGTCGGTACTGGCGCTCCCTGCGCCTGCTCGCTCAACTTCCGCCGTTTCTCCCCCACCTTCCATATAACGTCCTTCAACTCTTGCACGACCTCGCCGCCCGGACCCCACTGCTCCACAGCCGGCTTGCTTTGCGCCTCCTCATCCAATGCAAACCCTACGACGCGACTCTCTCGACGGGCTTTCGCTAGCCGTATCCGCTCTTCCCTCGACATCTTCGACCGTTCGCGCGTATACGACGCGCCTACGCCGGACTCGGCCTCATATACTTGTTCGATGCCAGGTGGGGGCAGGAATTCTGAACTGCTCGTGAGGAGAAGATGCTCCGAAGCGTCGTCTAGAGATCGCGCGGGGTCTGATGGATTAACTTCGAGAGGGGGCTCTCGCTCAGCGACTGACTCAAGGCCGGCCGACTCTTCGCTGCTGCCGTCGTGAGCCAGTGACGGAATGGCGCTGACAGGGTCGGCATCGTCTTCATCGTCTGACGGACCTGAGAATTTGGCTGTTGTGATGACATTGAGCAGCTGTTCCCTCCCGCGCTCGCATTCTCGCAGAGCAAAGCCAAGCTCTCTGCGGAACCTGTCATAAGCTGCCAACGTCGGATTTGTCGTCACGTCCTCTGATAATTCGGTGAATACATCTGCTAATGAACCGTCTGCGGCGGGAATCATTGAAACATCCGCATTCGATTCCTTGTCGCTGCTGAGAGATGCAACACATTGTTCCAGATGCTCCCGGGCATCATTTAGAGCCGTTGAAAGAGCATCGACGTGCGCTGCGAACCGTGTTAGATGGCTTGGCATGGGTGCAAACGACACCATTTCCGCCATGCTTTTCATAGGTTTCGACCCGCGCTTCGGATCCGGCGACAGGCTGTTGTCCCGCGAACTGCCCACTAATGATTCCGTACTCGGCCTTTCATCTTTCATGCGCTTCTTCTCCGCTTCATCCAGAGCACTCAGCAACCTCGACGACGTATCTGCAAACGTGCTCGTCAAAAGAGCCATCACAGACCGGACGTCCTCCCAATACGCATCATCTTCCGAATCCTCCGAGTCCTCGAATCTAAGCGCGAGGAGGTGCGAGCACGCGTAGCGCTTTGCAGAGAGTGCGCCGTGGAGCGCGAGATGTAATGCCGATAGAGATAGAGGATGTCTGTTGGTCTGAAGAAGCGTAAATCGCGAAGGAGAGACGAAGGACGTAGAGGAGAGTGACTGATGTGTGGAGTGTCCTGGCGTGTATCGCGGAGGGGGTAGACCCATCGCCTCCATGCCTGCACTCTGCCGCTTCCGCCTGAGATTCAGCGCAGCCACACCAAACACGCTCTCGTCCTTCGTATACGGCAGCTCGGTGTCGGATTGCTCTTCCTCGTCTACCTGCTCCTCGACATCCTGAAGGACGCGTTTAGGTAGCGGACTTGGTGGAGCACTTACAGTGACAGGCACCTCCAAGTTGCGATGGTCATCATCATCAAGTGAGAACGAGCTGTACAGAAGGGATCTCCTCTGGTATCTGTCTTTATCGCGGCCACGATTCCTTGGACTAGTGGGTAACGAGGCAGCTAGAGAGCCGTTCCACGTTGCACGCTTGTTCATGGGCGCGAGAGTTGAGCTAGGAGGCATCGAGCGTCTGCGCCAGGATGCACCGGGATCAGAAAGAGGGCGAGGATGCTCCAGGGAGATGAAAGATGGTTTAATAGGGGACGGTGGGGCGTACATCTCGGACATCTGAGAGAGTTGTGCGGGAGATGTGAGTGCTGACAACAGTTCACGAACGCTGTCGCATTGGCTCTGTGTTGTGTGAAGAGATGACTGAAGAGCAACGCGCAGGGTAGATAGGGGTGAATTCGGACTGGTAGGACCATAGTAAGCACTTGGACTGTTGGAGGTTAGCAACGCATATGACTCTGATAAACCAAAACGCTTACTTTCGGTGGTCCTTTTCCACGATTAACATCGCTTCATTGACGGCTGAATCCCAAAGATTTCCCGCCGAGATCAGCTCGTTCAAAGCTTCCAACGTCTTGGACCCCACATGAGCTTGTTCGGTTCTTTCTTCATCAGCGAGTAGTGTACTTACCAAAGTAGCGGCATCAGCGGTCGTCTTATCCGGCGCGGCCTTAACGGCACGGGCCACATAGAACGCAACTGCAAACAAGAGATACGCGAGAAACTCGTATCCTGCAGCAAGTGCAAGGACTGCCACGGACGCGACTCCTACTGACCGTCTCGTTGACAAGTCGTTGAGATCGAAGTTGATATATGCGTCGTCTTCTCGGCTGGAGGGGCCGTGCGACGGAGACGATTCGTCGTCTGATTGCACAACGGTCGTGCTTGACGTTCTAGAGTGTTCGCCTTCGCTGGTCGTATCCAAGCGGCCCGGAATATCAGGGGTGAGCGGTCGTCTGCCACCGGGACCGAGCGGTGTAGCAGCGAGGGATGATGATAGAAGCGAGGACGATATAACGTCGTATTTAAAGTGTTCCGCGAAGGAGCTTCTTGAGCGGGGGGATTTTGAGGAGGAAAGGAGGGCGAAGGCGGACTGACGTCAGGGACGGGGGTCAGGAACCGTGAGATCTTTTTATGTTGTATAACCTACCTGAAGGGTATGCACCATGTACGGTGGTATCTACGGCGGACGTATTAGCTATCTGATAGGATGAGGTGCACGGCGGCCGAGAGAGCTGCAAACGGCGCGTTCCTCGCACAGCCTTGCACGGGCTCACGCGCGACGCAAGCGCACTCCGCAGACTGCCCGTGTGTTTGGAGGCTGCAAGTAAAGCTGTACTCACCTGTAGTCTGCTGAAGAATGGGGGCACAGGCCGCGACGAGCCCGCCCATGGTGACTGCGCTCCGTCACTGGTGTACTCCGTCATGAAGTCGCCTGGTACTGGCTGTGCGGACTCTCCGGTTTCTGGCACATGCATATCAGCAATCTGCAATGATACCGGTCAGCTCTGAGCGACTGCACACCTTCGAAGTATTGCTGCAACGGATGCTCGTCGAACACGGGTTGCGCCATGGGTGAATAGTTGAGTTTATAAATATTCCGGCTGTCGTGAAGGTCGTGAAATGCAGGGTAACAAGACGAGTGGAGAGTGAGATAGTTTAGAGAGTGAAACGAGTGGTATATTGGGGAGAACTATGGTAATTAAGACAATACTACCAGCCAGAGACGGCGGTCAATAGCGAACCGCTAGAGCAGGTTCCAGAAATGCAAACAGCAACTTACGTAATCTACCACACTATTGTGGCACCCTTACCATGCCCTGATATGGAGTTAACAGAAATGAAAGCCTTATCTCTTGCCGTTATCCTCTAAATTCGCGCTGAAACTCTTCAGGTCTCCGGTCATCATCCCTTACAGGGTCTACAATAGTTACGACAATCTCCTCACCATCCTGCCACTGACGTCTCTCTCGTTGCACAAGCGTTGTCTGGGTACATACAACATACCTTGTGTATATCAGTGTTCATCTTCTGCATGATCTCAGCGGCATGTCAGATTGGCGGTGCGCGATGGTACACGTAGGTGCTTGTTTTCTTCCACCCACGCAGATGGTTGTGTAGGCCTGTGGTATACGGTTATTGCCAAGGTTCGTTTCCCTGCCTTCGCCGTGCATCTCGGTGGTCACTTCTCTCTCGGTTCGACTCGCTACAGTTTCCTAGGGGTGATCCGTGCACGGTGGACCGTCGATCGCGGTACGTCTCTCCTCAGAGTTCGATTCTTCTCAGCGCGTTGACGGTCCCCGATCCCAGTGTAGGGCTCACATCTCTTCACACTCGTCGAGCCATGATCCCGTCACGTTCCAATCGAAACTGTGAGCTTGTTCGTCTGTCGGGCTTCACGCGCCTCGCCACGAACTTACGGCTTTGGGCAGCATAATACATATCTCGACGCGCTATGGAGTGCTCGATGATTATTCTCTGCGCTTCACATGCTAGTGCGCTCGCCACGGACACGTGTACGGTGCCCTGTCGCGTCGTTCCCCAACCCGCCTTCCGCCACATGCGACGCGTATTACAGGTCACGAGACGCGCGTAGCTACCGAGGACCACAGACATGGCATAGTCAGGGCTCTGAACCAGACTGTCGGTCGTCCACACAACTTTGCTCTTGCAACGTTCTACGCTGGAGTTCGCTGACGCTTGGCATATCGATTACCGCTGCCTTGCGGTCGGTCAGTCGTTCTTGTACGGGTTTCTGATTGTTCGTCGGCCAAGGTTCTCTTAGAAACTACTTACCGCAGTGGTATCGACGAAAGGCTAAATGTTTCACTCAGGTTTAGGCTATAGACTACGCTTGCCTCCTGCGCCACTCCCCTCATCATCCACGCGTCGCTCGTCGCTCACCGCGCTTTGATAGCTCTCGGGACCGAGGGCGCCTCCTCTGACCCGCTCAGTCTCTCACCAGGCTCACTAGACGCGAGCGGCTATTGCATTATCTTGCAGCAGCGACTTACAGAGACGTCCACCTCTCTGCAGGTCTACAGACGAGCGCCACAATCCCCTCGGCTTTCTCTCAGTAGCACGGCGTCATCAGGACACCACGGCTGCCTCCGACGACGCCATCCCGAGGACCAAAAACCCCATACCCTTGACCCCGTTCCCATCCACACTCAGCCCATTCTCCAGCCCGCCCTCCCCGTCCCATCCCGGTCCAGTGACTCAACCAGTGATTAGCGAAACGGACATGGTACCTCGCCGACCGCCCTCTAAGCCCGCGTGAGGGTGGTGGCATGCGCGCTCTTATCGCTGGCCGCTGGTCACTTGTCGCTTGGACTTGACGCGGGCCCCCTCTGAGGAGCCGATGCGATCTTACGTCCCCCTTCTCGCATCTCGCATCTTACGTTCATTCGCGTGCTCGCTTCTCATGATCACAAGCTGCCGCTTCTCACTGTCAGAACCTCCCCTCAGGCCTCCAATCCAGTGCACAGCGCACAGCGCAGGGTGCACGCACACGCCCTTATCCGTCACATTGGCAGGAAGCAAGCGGCAGGGGGTGGAAGCAGGGCGCAGGCCTCAGGGCTCGCGCATCTGCATCTGGCATCTACATCTGCCGTAAAATCTGGGATTTGGGTTTGGTTGGTGTCTTGGATCTTGGGTCTTGGGTGCATTATCATTTCATTAGGTATACGTGCATGATGCATGACTCGCTATCTATCGCGATGGAAGACCCAGGTCGGGAACGCATTGCCCCGTCGAGCGTGCCCGACTGAATGGCACGCACGCCGCTTCACACACTATGGGAGGCCTTACGTATGTGCACCGTCCGCCCCCTGGGCCCCTTGGAAGCGTTATTTGCTTGGGATGGCATGTAGGGTGCAGGCACTCGTATAGGCCGCCGCCACGAAGCCTCTTGCAACTAGAAGCTTTGCTTGGAGTCGTGAGATGGACAGATAGAGGCACCGCCGCTCTTCCTCTCCGTCTTCGCCTCTTCCCTGCGTCCCCACCGCCGTACGGCCCGCCTCCGCCTCTTGATGTTGGACAGTGGATACACCCCCACCCACACACGATCTGGAGCCTGGAGCGCATGCCGCGGGAAGCACGCGAAGGCCGAACTTCGAGAGAAGCGCGGAATGTCGACCGTCGAACTCGAGAAGCGCAGACGTCAGACTGTCAGGCTCAAGAAAGAACAAAGGAGAAGAAAAGAAGAGGAATGGCGCGCAATGTTCCGGCTGGTCATCGTTCAACATTCGGCATTCAATATTCAATATTCAGCAGTTAGCATTCAGCATTCGGCAGTCTGTACTCGATATTCGACTCTCGGCGCTCACTGCTCAATACAATGCTCGGCGCCCCTGGAATGGCTGGTGCCCCTGGAATGGTCGGTTCCCAACGTGGGCCCGCCGCCACGAAGTCACGAAGAGCCGGCGCACTGCGTCTGAGCTGAGATAGACAGATAGATGTGCCGCCGCCGCCGCTACTGTTCGCCCTCGCCATTCGCAGCCGCTTGATATGTTCCTGCCTGACATGTTCCCGCCCGCGCTTGATTCTTGACTTGTCCTGGCCCACCCCGTACACACTCCCGCAACCTAAAACCAAAACGCCCGTCGTATCTCCCGCAACCTAAATCCAAAAAACCCGTCGTATCGTGTCATGGTCCCCCCCCGTTCTCCAAATCCCGAGTACAAATCCCGAGTATTGTCATGACCCACGATACGGGATGTACATGTCATGACCCACAATCCGAGATGCCCAGCCCAGTAACTCCCGCACAACCCACCACCTCTGACGCGGGATTTTGATTTTGGGTTTTGAGTTTTGGGGGGCTTGGCTTCGATACTTGCACGCAGATACGCATACTCCTTGGCAGAACCGGACATGCCCTCTTCGCTCCGATCAATGGCATCACCACCAGATGTCGGGCGTTCATGGAAATGAAAATGACGACCGGTGCGCGTTTGCATTGGCATTGCGCATTACGCAGACGGAGGACCGTATCGCGAATCGCGGATCGTGGGTGATAGGGTAAGTTTTGCATTGGCAGGACGCCCGTTGACTAGGAGAAGAACAACGACCGCGATTCGTGTCGAAGACGGTAAGTGCGATACGACATACGACGCTTGGTCCATTGGGCAGGTACGGCCCTTGTTCCTTGTTTCTCTGGTCAGTGTTCTCTGTTTCTCTGGCCGCTGTTCACTCCCAGTGGAAACCCCGTCTACGCAGTTAAATGCTGAC